>JAMZAV010012238.1:0-17952 GCA_024449915.1 Sweltsa coloradensis
TATACCAAAGTCTGATCGATTTACATCAATTTATGAAGGGGCAATCTTAGTTGGGGCGCAAAACTAGACACTCTGGCGCTGACCTACAAACGTACATCAGACCAGCCATTGAGTACGGCACCGAAGTCTTCCTGCCGCCGCCGCATCGCACGCCAGCCATGTCGACAGAGTCCAAATCGAGCCCTTCGCCTCATAACGGGAGCAGTGAAAACCACCCCAATTATCGCCATGGAGTGGTTCAGCCAAATTGAGCCTCTACAGCTAAGAAGAGAGCAGCGCGCTGTCCAACTGCACGAAAAACTGGCGCGCCTAAACCCCGACAAATGGCTCAACTACCCAACCTCAAAAGTCAAGGCGCACACTAACTTTGCTGAAACAGTCCACCAACTGAAGAGTAAAAACTGTCCTATCCTCCTAGAAGCACCACGTGCACCACTTGACGTACCACTCCCAGAGCTTCTGCCGGACAAGTCCAATCAGCTTGCCCCGGGGACCAAAATTGACGGCATCGAGAAGAAAGATGACCATGACCATAGAGAACTGAAAGAGCTTGCCGAGAAGCACCTGAAGAAGCACTTTCCTCTTCAAGAGTGGGTGCACATCTTCACAGACGGCTCCTATGACTCGGCTACAAACAGAACAGGTTACGGCATCCACTGCATCTTCTTTGAAGAAGCCACTCCAATGGGAGCTGGCGAAACATACTTCGACGCTGAGGTCGCAGCCATTGTGAGGGCGGCCGAAAAAATCGCCGAGACCCCCGCCTTCCCCCTCAACAAGACAAAATTTGTGATCCTAAGCGACAGCGTCTCAGCCATCCAATTTGTCTCTCAAGCAGCGAACCTCCATCCTAAATCGCTGCTTTTCAAAAACTCCCTTGTCGGCATCCGACAGCAAAACAAACTATTAGAGACTCAATGGATCCCCAGCCACTGCAAGATCATGGGGAATGAAAAGGCAGACTTCTTGGCCAAAAGTGCCACAAAAGCACCGCAACCACCAGCAGCGCCTCTCTCCTACCAAAATGTCAAAACTAAGATCAAGTCAACCACAAAAAGGATCTTCAGAAACACCACAGAAGAGACTTCACGACTAAAGAACTGGTGGACCGAGATCAAAAAAGGGCCAGACAAAGACTGGTCGAGGAAGACGGCCACCGCCCATTTCCGGCTTGTAACCGGTCACGACGTCTTGCAGCACCACCTGCACCGCTTCAACATTACAAACGAACCGGCCACCTGCAAACTTTGTAATTTAGAAGATCAAGACAGAGCGCATCTCTTCAGATGCGCCGCCCTCAAGAATGACATTGACTCCCTGCCCGATGACCTGAGCAGGATAGAAAAGGAGGCAGTCTTATATTGGATAGCAAGACAGAAGAATGGCTGAAGAGGCCAACTTTGCACAAGAAAAAAAAAAAAAAAAAAAAAAGAATTGAAGAGACTGGCATTGCATAATGTAAGTAAAAGGTACCAGTAAGCCAATTACCCTTAGGCCTACCTCAAACCTAGATTTATACTAGTAAGACTATTAGGTATTTGAGTGTCAATCTCAAATTTCTGGTGTGGACTGGAATTATTGTAATGAATCGTATCGTAGCATGCTATGAGCACATTTTAATTAAAGAAGTCAGGAGATCAGGCCTATCCGTTATTGCCCAGTGGGTACAGCAGTGTGATTCTTTACGTCTACATGCTGCGTTAAATTTTTATTTAATACAGTTTATGTTTATTGTTTAGCAATGGTGGCATTACCATCACATAACATGCAGACCATACCCTGCAGGTCCAACTATAAAATAACCGTTACCATCGTTACCAGTTCCGTTCCTTTGCCCAGGCCAAGACAAGACTATTACTGTACGTACCAGAGTAGTATACCCTGTTTAAACTTTAAACATAAACTCTTTCTAAAACCAACCTGTTGTGAATAATTGTAAATATTTACCCCTTCAAGTGGTTGATCTTGAGAATAGTCCGACGAACATAAGACCCGGCATGCACACTGAATGGCTAAAAAAACACTGAAACACAGCAGTTTCTCTCGATATTATAGCTCTGCATTTTGATTGCAAAAGAGGAACTTTCAGATTTATTTGCAATTGTCTTGGAAAAGCGGGCATTAAGGGCCGGATGCACAGCAGTCGCTTACAAACCACTACTACTAAGAATCCACTAAGTGATACAGCCCCATGTATTTTCCATAAGCAAGTAAAATTGTTCAATAATGCAGTGGCAGTGTGTGACAGTGACTGTAGTGCATCTGGCCATCTTAGTTTTAGTCACAACTACATTTAAAGCTTAACGTCCAAGGGCACTTGCACGTAAACGTGTCGGCTCTATCTAGTACTTAATACTGGCATAAAGATGTGCAAGCTGCTTCTTTCTATTTCACAACAGTGGTGATGCTGTGTTGCTGTGGGGGGTGCTAAAGGGTGAGTACCATAGTTGGATTGGAACCCTGGGAGGCAAACCTCAGGCGCAATATCAGTGTTGGGGCAGAACTTTTAAAAAGATCAAGTTTGCGGAACGAGATACGGAGTTCTTTTTTTAAAACTTTTCAATGAACTTACTCTTGTTTTCAATGAATCAACTTTAAACTTTTAAAAGTTCTTTTTGAGGATGAACTTTTCAGTTCTGCCTATAGAAAGTTTGTTTAAAAGTTCTTACCGGGAGTCGAGCAGCTGTCGACGCTTGGAAACAATAACCAGAAATCGCTCTTCCATCGTAGCCCTACGGCCTACGCTGATGCACATTCAGCTGATTTTGACAAGTTCAGGACTCACGAAAAACTATTAATTGGTTTATTTCCGGGAAACTACGCCGGTCAATCGCTCACCCCTCCCACAAAAGCCTTCGTTGATTACAGATATATACATTATCAAGGCTGTACCGGGTAGGTTAGGGTGGTGGAAGAGCCACCCACAACATACAATATAGCCTAGTGGTCACAATTTTGATTGTTCACATGATTGGCGATACTGATATGTGCAATCATATTGTGCACATTTTAGCTGCATTATGGTGTAGTATTGTTTTGACAATAGTCTATTCTATTCAATATAAACCAGAGTCAAATTAATTATCCCCGTAATAGTTAGCCTACATGAGATAGGCCCTACCTAATCCCAACTAATGCAATATCTTACATTTTATGTTTTTCTTCCTCTTAAATAGTACAACATATGATATTGATACGTATTGATATTATATTATTCTATTATTCATACTAAGTAAGTAGGCCTGACCTACTTTTGGCAAATTAAATTATAGGGAAATGTTTTTTCAATGAGGAACTTGTAAAAGAACTTTCATACTTGAACTTTTCAAAATTTTAGATTTTAAAAGAACTTGAACTTTATAAAAGTTCATTATTTGATCTGTGAACTGAACTTTTAGAAAGTGTATTAAGAAATTAACTGCCCCAACACTGCGCAATATAGACAAGTTAAACGCGCACGGCGCAACCCTCTCCTTCTTCGTGTCACCAAATACAATTATCAAAGTGTTACGGTTAAATGCATTAAAACAAGATTTTGCTATTATATATTATGTTAAAATGTTTATTATTTCACAAAAAATAAAAAAACATTGAACAAGAGTTTCAGAAATAGTGATGCAGGTCTATAGGCCTATTATGCCTTAAACAATAATACAGTATAGAACAAGGAAGTAGGTAGAGCCTAGGCCTAGTATTAGATACTGGAGACTATTAGGGCCTACTAGTAGGCATAATTTACTAAAAACAGTAGTAGGGGTGTACTATTGTGAAAATTAATCGAGTTACAAAATGCAATTTAAAACTGGTTTCTAGAAACAGAAACTACAAAATTGTTAACAAGTTAATAACAATATCGATAACACTATCATAGCAGGCTAAGCCCTAATATAGTAAAAATCGAGGTATGGGAAAAGGTTAAAATAAGTAACTTGGTGAACATATTACTGAATAACATTAACGAAAATAGGTTTAAAATTTAAATACATCATTGGTATAATAATTTTGAAATTTTATTGGCAGGTATGTCTTAACACAACTGCAAAAGACATTCTAGTTCACTTACAGTTAGACAGGATTTAGGTTTGACCTTATCCTTGTTTTTAAAGATTACATCGAAACAACAGAGAGGATCCATGAAGGTGGCCGAGGAGAAGCTTGGCGGCAGCAACTGAAAACAAAACCAATTGTAAATCAATCTCTGATTCAGGCGGTCAGGATTATTTTAAAACTACTACCGTACCGGTAGGTACCGGCACTAACTTGCTCAGAGCAAAAATAAAATCATCCCTCTTAAAAAAACGTTATAGGGCGTCGCGACGCCCCCTGAAGCATACCAGGACCTGCACTGTAGGTGCAAAAAACTTGTATGCTATTACTAAATAGAATACAGTTTACCGCAATACTCTCATGAAAAGCATACGAGATAAAAAAATCATCCCTCTCAAAAACCGTTTAAGGGTGTCGCTACGTTCCCGACGCGCTTGTTGACAAAAAGTTGACAGTACGTAGTTTGCTTGCAATATTTTACGGTCATTTATGGGCATTTACCTAAAGTCTTAAAAGATTGTTATGTGTGAGGTGTGCGAGTTTTGACTACCTACCTACTTTTACTGCTCCCCAACTCACTCACTCACTAACCTAGCCTATAATAGGCTGGGCCCATTAATTGGCCTCTAGGCCTATATTGATACGGTAATTACAATTAAAGTGCCATCTCATTTTTCAATGTTTAGTCCAGTTTGTCAAACGAAAGTACATCGACCGATAATAAACATTTTGTATGGACTTGATGACTTAGGGAAAATACATAGGCCTAAATGGAAAGGACTATGTAGCCTAGGCCTACGGTACAAGAAGTAGACCTAAGTAAATAAAGTAACCCGTTATCGTAACGTGAAACGTGATGTGAACTTGAAAACTATCAAAATCGAGGGGATTTAGGTACCCGACAACACATGCCAAATTTGGTTAGGGTACGAGCATTCCTTCTTGGTGAAAATATGACTTGAAACATGCTCAAAATCACTTTAAGGACGTTAGTTACTACTGGCTACTATCTAATTCGTCAGTTTCAATTGCCCAGCGATTCTGACCAAACGGGTGGGGCTACAACGTTCATATTTTACATGGACATTAAGGTAATAGTGATGTAGGTACCGGTAATTCCCTTTGAAAGAAAAAGTTTTAAAAAATTGCTGGAAGGCTTCCAAATAAAGGTTTTAAAATAAGCCTTATACAGGCATACAATCAACAAGTAACTATAGTTACGAGACAATAATCGCCTACATTGTTTACAAAAAGCAAGTCTTTGTACCACTATATTTTTTTCATTCTAAAGAATAGAATCCCAAGACGAGCATTTGAACTAAAGAATGATATGAGAAGAGTGGGAAGACCTCGAGATAGGTGGCAAGATCAAGTACAGGCAGATGTGGAGGAGAGAGGAGAGGAGTGGGAAGTGGTTGAAGAGAGGGAAAGATGGTGGGAAGACAGGAAAAAGTGGAGAGAGTTGGTGTTACGACAAGAAAATAAGGAAGAAGATGAGGTGCTGAGCTTGGCAGGCCGGTGCTGATTCAGTGATGCCCAGGATTTAGGTGGAAACACCCCTTTGCCCAACTAAACGATGTTGTAACAAAGTGTAGTGATATATATATATATATATATATATATGTTCTGTTGTAGGCTTTCGTGATTCATAGTTTATGTTATGTTACACTTTACGGAAATAATCACGCTATATTGGATGTTTAAAACAAATATTTAATTAAAACTTCAACATTTCAGAAGACTAGGCTTCCATTTTCAAGAAGAGTTGGTATAAAACAATAAAAACTAAACATCAGCAACACAATAAAAATATAAACAAGAATATATATATATATATTGTTAATTGGTAATACCATAGCAATTAAATCGACTATTATTGGATTTATTCAGTTTTGCGCTTGTTTTAAAAGATAAAGCAACTACAGTTTGCATCAACCATGTTTATTCACAACGGAAGGGACGCCGACAAGTATACAGTGTTGCCAACACAATACAGATAAATACTGTTGTCGTACCAACTAGTAGTAATACCAACTTAACAATTGTAGTTAGATAAGAATAAGAAGATCATTCCAACACTCGCCCTTAATCTAGATACATGATCAGTTGGTCAATAAAGTTAAGAAAAATTAACCATTTTTGTGATTATTTGTACATCATACCTAAACCCTTTACACACTTTACATGATTTGACCATGCAAACTCTTAGTGAGTACATCTGCAAACATATTTTCTGTTGACAAATATTTTAGATCAATAATCTTATTGGTAACGCACTCCCTAATAAAATGATGTCTTATATCAATATGTTTTGACCTGTTATGATACATTTGATTTTCCGCCAGTTTATGTGCAGACTGATTATCATTATACAAAGTTATAGCATTCTGTTTATTTGCAAAATTCAACTCATTCAACAAATTTTTAAGAAAAATTGCTTCTTTTGCACATTGAGTTAAAGCCATATATTCTGATTCTGTGCTTGAGAGAGCAATGGTTTTTTGCTTTCTGCTTTCCCAAGAGATTACACATCCTCCAAGTACAAAAACAAATCCAGTAAAAGATTTTCTATCCAAAGAACAATTTCCCCAACAGCAAATCCTTCAAGTTTAACACCTGTTTTCTTGTATACAAGACACAAATCCTTTGTTTTTTGTAAATATCTTAGGACCCGTTTAGCACATACCCAATGAGATTCATCATAGCAATTATTGAATTGGCTGAGCACACTTACTGTGTGTGCAATATCTGGTCTGCTGATTACTGCAAGACGCATTAATGAACCTATCAGTTCCTGATAAGGCAATGAAGGATCTGGGTATTCAGCCCTGGACAATTTTAACCCTACCTCCATTGGAGTGTTCAAAGGTTTACAATTAGTCATTAAAAATCTTTCAAGAGTTTTTTCAATATAAGATTTTTGGTCTAAACATAATTCCCCATTTTGCCTTCTGATCCTCATACCCAGCACACATTTTGCCTCTCCAAGATCTTTCATTTTGAACTTACTCATGAGTTTCATTGTTACTTCCGATTTGTATTTTTCATCATTGCTAAAGACAAAAAAAAATCATCTACGTACAAGGCGATTATGAAAATACACCCATTTTCGAACTTAAAATATATACATGGTTCAAAATCAGATCTTTTTAAACCCATTTCAAGCAGTACTAAATTAATTTTGTCATACCAAGCTCTACTCGCTTGCTTAAGACCATACAAAGCTTTCTTCAAAAGACAGACTTTACCTTTCACCGATTCCAGTCCTTCCGGCTGTTTCATGTAAACAACTTCTTTCAAATCACTATTTAAAAAGGCTGTTTGTTATATCAAGGTGACCTATTAATAGATTTAGTTCAACTGACAAAGCAAGTAACATTCTGATTGAGCCGTACCTAACAACAGGAGAGAAAGTATCACTGTAATTTATGCCATACCTTTGAGAAAAACCCCTTGCGACTAGGCGGGCTTTGTATGTTGAAATACCACTAGAGTCCTTCTTAATCTTAAAAATCCATTTACAATCAACTGGCTTCTGATTATCAGGTAAATCTACAAGTTCCCATGTTTTATTTCTCACTAAAGAATCTATTTCGTTCTCCATGGCATGCTTCCACTTCTCTCGATCATCTGCAGCCAAGGCCTCTCGTACAGTTTTCAGGCTCGCCCTCCTCGCGTGTAGCCTGGTAGAGTATGAATTCTGGAAATTCCTTGGGACGCTTATTTCTGACTGGATATCTTCTTTCTTGCTCCATAGCAGCTGGCTGCTCTGGATCTTCTTCCATAGAAATATCATCTTCTGAATCTCCGTCTTGTAGCTCTGGCTGGCCATCTGATTCGTGGTCATTCACTTCTGTTTCCGACAAAACATCGTTAAGTTCCCACACTTGATTGTCAGGTTTATCAGTAGTAGCAACATCCTCCGAATGATGTCTTTTAGCAGGAAAAATATCTTCATGAAAAATTACGTCACGTGCTTTTTCAATTCTCTGGGGATTCTTGGGGTCTATAAGACGATAGCCCTTAGATTCGGTGCAGTATCCTACCATGATCATTTCCTTGCTTTTCGGATCCCATTTTGTCCTCAGCTCCTTAGGAATGTGCATGTAGGCAGCACAGCCAAATACTCGCAGGTGTCTAAGGTCCACTTTATCTCCCATCCATACCTCTTCTGGTAGTTTTCCCCTCTACTGCTCTGGTTGGTGACCGATTCTTTAGATAGACAATAACACTCACCGCTTCTGCCCAGTAACACCTACTCAGTCCAGCATCACTGAGCAGAGCTCGAGCTTTCTCCACTATAGTGCGGTTTCGCTCGTTCCGCCACTCCATTTTGTTCCGGTGACCTTGGAATGCTGGTTTGGTGCACGATTCCACTGCAAGCAAGCAACTGATGCATATCTTGGTTGATGTACTCGGTGCCATTGTCACTTCGCAGAGACTTCAATTTCTCACCCGTTTGATTCTCTACCAAGACTTTCCATTGTTTAAATACTGTATAAACATCACTCTTGCTAGCAAGAAAATAAACAAACGTCTTTCTACTAAAGTCATCAATCAGAGTCATAAAGTACTTTGCACCAGACAGTGATGGCACACTTGGCCCACATAAATCAGAGTGGACTAATTCTAGAATTTTTGTCGCTCTTTTACCCTTGTCTTTATTGGGAACTCTATGCTGTTTGCCCATCACACATGCTTCACAAGGTTTAGTGTCCTTACTTCCAGTAAAATTAACACCTTCAGCCATACCTTCTTTCAGTAGATCCATGCTAACTTTGTTGAGATGTCCCAGTCTCCTATGCCATAGTTCCTGTGTGTTCATTGTGAAATGAGCCTGATGACTAACTGTAGGCATATGTTGTTCCTGTTCTACCTTAGGACTCGGAATCACCGACTGACCAGACTCCTTAGGAACCACATATGACTCTACATCTAGGTGATACAGCCCTTGTCTTTGTGTGGCAGTGGCCAATACATCTCCTTTCACCAGAAAATCAGTTTCACGGTACATATGAGCACCATCAGATCCAAATACCCAAATCAACCCATTAGATGTCACACTGCTAACAGAAACTAAATTCGCAGACAGGTTTGGAACATGCACAACTTTAGTTAATTTTTTGTGTTCCGACACATTTGCCAGTTTAATCTCAACTTCACCGATATCACCACTTTGAGTAGTACCACCGTTTGCCACGGTAACTTCTGCTGGAGAACACCACGAACGATTCTGCATCCAATCTGCGTGAGGCGTCATCGTAGCTGTCGCTCCCGAATCAAGAAGCCATGCTCGTGATTCTACTTTTACCGATAGTGCTGAGAACATATTCCATGCAGTTAGACCTTTTTTCTCTGGAGCTGCCTTCTGCTTCTTATCTTGAGATCCACCAACCTTGTTTCCATGAGCCTCGTTAGATTCTTTGTCAAGTTTCTTGGAACATTCCGATGACTTGTGCCCCTCTTCGTGACATCTAAAACATCTGAACAGAAATTTCTTCTGTCCAGGTTTCTTTTTATAGTTGCCACCCTTTGAAGTGTACAAAGCCGCTGTCCCCTTTTCATCACTAACTCTTCTGGAATTCTCATGAAGCAATTTGGTTTTTACTTGATCACTTGTAAGTTTTTCAGAACTAACCTCCAAAGTCATAACTAGCGGGTCATAACTACTCGGCAAACCACTCAACAGAATTACAGCAAGGAATTCGTCATCCATAGGATAACCTATGTCTGTCAACTGCAAACTGAGAGACATAACCTTGTTTACATATTCCTCCATTGACTGAAATTGATCTGCTTTCATGCTGAATAAACCTCTTAATAGTCCTAACCTTCTCATTAGACCCGTATCCTCGAAAGCTTTCACAAGGCTCTCCCACGTAGTCTTTGCTGTTGTACAACTTCTTACATGTACATAGCAAGATGGATGTAGGCTCAGGTTAATCTTGGTTCTTGCCCTTTCATCTGTATCCTCGTCTACAGCTTCGAACGTGCCATCATCTTTCTTTATAGGCTTGACAGCAGTCCACAACTTTTCGTGACGTAGGTACATTTCCATTGCAAATTTCCAAGTAGCAAAATTCGAACTACCATTCAGTCTTTCCAAATGCAGGAATTTGTCTGCCATCGTGATGTAGGCCTACTATCACTCACAGACCACCACTGAATGAATGAAGAAAGAATTCTGACTTACCCGTCGGTCGAACTAGGTCCTAGGCCATTACAAACTAGGCTAGGCCTACCTTCAATGTAATTTTTACTTCACTTTAAAACACGTCCTGGTCCCATAACCTATTGGATTTATTCAGTTTTGCGCTTGTTTTAAAAGATAAAGCAACTACAGTTTGCATCAACCATGTTTATTCACAACGGAAGGGACGCCGACAAGTATACAGTGTTGCCAACACAATACAGATAAATACTGTTGTCGTACCAACTAGTAGTAATACCAACTTAACAATTGTAGTTAGATAAGAATAAGAAGATCATTCCAACAACTTTGATAAATTTATTATATTTTAACAAATAATTTTGCAATGGAACTTGAAAAAGTAATGAGATCCCACACATAACAAAAACTTGTAAAAATACAGCCAAACCTTACACACTCAAAAGAAATGAGATCTAAAAAAAAAAAGGGCCAAGCTCATCAGCCAAGAACAAACAATGGTCTACAAAATTGTTTTCTTTTGTTTTTGTTCATAAAGTTTGGATTAGGCCTAGGCCTATGTGATCTTAAACGTGAAAATAGAATTAGTATACGATTAAATTGTTATTAACAAGTTCTGCAATGTTATTCCTCTATGGTTATTAAAACACAACACATGGGCCTAGGCTAGGCCTAGGTCAAAATTGCGATGCAACATTCACAGGGCCTAGGCCTAAGAATTTTTTAACCAGTTCAGAAAATATGATTTTAATGTTTAAAACAGATTTTCTGTAAGTAAATAACATTTTACATTTTTATGCAATCTTAATTAAAGCAACCACGGGTGTTTCTGGCTCATATATTCTCGTCTTTGCCTACAGTTTGTCTCATCTTAACTAGAGCCCGGCGTTTTGTGGGTTCAAAGAGCGCAGACAGTGGTGGTCAGGTTGTAAACCTATCACAGTTTGACAGTTGAAGTGGACTCGGCAGAGCAGTAAAGTACAGTCACATCCAGTGCGACCTTGGCCCTATATCCTGTATGGGGATGATATTGATGGAGCGAGTATAATTGAAACGTTGATCTTGCGCGGCATTATAGTAATGTAGGCGCAGCAAGAAGAGTAAACCACTAAACCCAGGCATACATTACAAGTGGTTTTCGATACTCGGGAGGTTGCAACCAACTTGCATCGGATGTGATTGTACTTTTTTATTACGGAGAGGCCCATCCTTCCCGTCAATTTCGGACGGATTTACAACCTTTCATAATAGAGCAGGCGACATCCTAGTTTCTTTGAACCCTAAAACGCCGGGCTCTAGTTAAGATGAGACAAACTGTAGGCCCTTCGCAACTTTTAGGTTAACTAGAGAAACGCCAAAGTCGTTGTTAAACGAGTGAGTGAGTTATGTGTATAGTACCCGGTATCATTCCCCATACTGGGCTAGATCCAGCCTTGGGTATATGGGAGGAAATACGATGTTTTATTATTAGTATTATTATGTTCCCGGGTACCTACTCAACACTTGGCTCACTCACTCGTTTAACAACGACTTTGGCGTTTTCCTAGTTACCTATTTAAATTTAACATTCAAAATGCGAATCGTGTTCGAAACGTATTATCGTGAAACATAACAAATTTCCAAGATAAAACAAAAATCACCTACCGGTAATATTTATTTCCCAATTAACACCCCTCAAAAATAATATGTGGGTGTCCAAATATAAAAAAATTTCTAACTAACGAGCATCGAACCCCAACCCTCCATGCGGTAGGCCAAATGCTTATCACTAAGCCATGCCAGACACGTAGATCTCGTCCCGCTAGCTGCTACTAAACAAATGCTATCAATATTTTTAAAAATCACATTTTTATTTATTGTAGGCTTAAATCACAATCGATCTAGCTGATTTTGTTAACAGTTCTCAGTAAACTCGTAACTACCGGATGTCTGTTTAAAATTTCAGCGCAATCTGTTCAGCGGTTCGGCTGATTTTCGACAGACAGACAGACAGAATCACAGAATAAGAGCCGTTTGAGTTGAATGGAGACACTCGGTTGCTCCGCTCCCTCGTTTAAAAATAAAACCGGTTCCAAAAAAGGGGAACCGGATCGTAATGGAACCGGTTTTCGGGTACCCAAAGTCATTCCTAGTTAAAATGATGATTGATGACTAGGCCTATTTCATTAAAACGACTTTTCATTGTAATTACTGTAAGACTGTAGGCCTAAAATATTACTTTGGTCTCCACTTGAGGGTTGACCTTTGACATTACCGAACACTTTTGAGTGATTCATTAATTCATTTAGACCTACAAACAACATCTACTGATCTTGGTGCAGCTGTTATGTTATCTTTCTCCCTCACACTACCAAGGCCGAGCACCTTGAAGCGACCGCCACTCTTGCAGTGCTTTTGCACTCGATCTTGCCAGATGCAGCTCAAGCATCTGGCAGCCCCCCCCCCCCATCCCACCACGGAGCAAGCTTAGTGTGGGATAGGTAAAAATTAATGGCTTCAGTTAAGTACCAAAACAGATATAGGTTGAACCAGATAAGCTGGCGGCCGTCAAGGTCAAGCGAGAGCACGGACGCCAACGTTGACAATTTACACACAACTGGCATTAGGTAGGGCCTACCGTATTTGGTCATGTTATCGTGATATTTTATCACATAAATCAAACATTTTATAACTGTGAATAAAGTAGTTCTCCCACAGAGTCAGTATTTTAGCGAAATAATGATTTTAAGTAATCACGTTTACGAAAGTGTTTTTTGGCCTTGTTGGTTATGCTGTGTCCAAGTTCCAGCTGTTTATAATGCCAACCTCGCCAGATGTGATGTCAATGTTTAGGAGCATCAAATGTCTTGATTTTATTCTTAGGCCTACACTTCATAAATACTTTATTTTTAGGATAATTGGGCAAGGCTTGGCTTTAAAATAGTCGTGTTTTTCTCCAAAAGCAGTTTTAGAGACCGTTATTTTATTTACTTTTTGCCGATCCTGTGGCCATAGTGCGTGGACGACAGTGCTGCGATCCCTCGGCAACCGCCACCTTATCTGAATCACAGTATAACACTTGAGAGATGCCGCGGGACGACGGCTAATATCAATGGAAATAGCCTAAACACCGTGCTAAGTTGTAAACTACTCAGTAAACACGGCGTAGGCCTAATATACATTTATCAAGATATATTCAGTTCAAATTAATATCGTAGATTATCACGATATGACGTCGCGTATCGTATCGATATACGATTATCGTCCGCACCACTAGTCAATAGGCCTACCCCTCCTGCGCGTAGCAGGCCACTGTGACTTGTCTCGTTTATGCATACAATGCCCTGGTGAAAATTCTTGTCAAGATCTTGTAAGATCTTGCAAGATCTTGACAAGAACTTGTATTAAGTAAGATCTTGCCAAGAACTTGGGAAGATCTTGACAAGAACTTGTGTTAAGTAAGATCTTGTCAAAATCTTGCCAAGAATATTCTTGGCAAGATCTTGGCAAGATTCTTAACAAGAATATTACTGGCAAGATCTTGGCAAGATTCTTAACAAGAATATTCTTTGCAAGAACTTGGTTAGAAACAAGATATAAACAAGATCTTGTCAAAATCTGCCACCTGGTGTTAGCATCTTGAACCTCATCAGCCCATCACTACAGTTACATCAAAGCCATGCAAGCCTGCATTTGTGCTGTCTCACTGTTTCAGTTTATTTAGAACTAGAGTAGACAGTTGATAATAGACCTGGTCTACATCGTAAGCAAAGGCCACATACACATTTAAATAGCTACAGTTAGTTGCCATGTATTGTACAGACCTCAGACTATGTGAGTATTTACAACCACTACTGTAGCCTAGGTAGTAGGCTTAGATGACAGTTGACTAAAAGTATTATGCCTTGCACTATAGGTCTAGGCCTGTGTTTGCCCTAGCCTGCAGGCAAGCCTACTTGCTTTGTGTTTTTGTTCACAGGGCCTAGATTAACAAGCCACAGATAAATATCTAATAAGGTGGGCACTAAAGTCTATCTATCCATGAAGTACAAAGTGACCATCGACGGACGCGTCGGGTATGGGTATGAGGCAGCTGCTAAGGGTTGTCGCGTGTAGTCGTAAAATAGACCATCCTAGAAACTGAGGGTTTTATACCTGCTGTATTAATTTATTTATTGATTTTTTTGTTTAATTGCAAATATCTAATAACGTTGTTGAAATATTAAGCGTGCGTCTTGAATTTCATTTTTTTTGGACGAAATTCTACGATAAAAACTGACTGAGTTACGGATAATGCTTCTATAACATATTTTGATAATATTATATAATAATATAATAATATTTATGTATTTCAGTCAGTTTTGATCGTAGACACTAGGGAAAAAAACACATTTCATAACTCAAGCTACACATTTGAACCACGTTATGAAATATTTGCAATTATAAAAAAAATATTTTGCTGAATAAATTATTTTCATCACAATAGATTTGAAATGGGCGAAGGCAGGTAGAAACAAACCCATGTTCGCTCCCAAGTTCGTTCACGCCAAAAAAGGTGGAAAGGGAAAAATGCAGACAATAGACGGGACGACCGATCCCGGTCTCGTCCGCCGATGGTCACTTTGTACCTCAAGGATGGATAGACTTTAGGCCTAGGCTTGTGTTTGCCCTAGGCCCTAGCCTGCAGGCACGCCTACTTGCTTTATGTTCTTGTTCACAGGGCCTAGATTAACAAGCCACGGATAAACATCTAATAAGGTGGGCACAAGGCCTAGGCCTGTGTTTGCCCTAAGCCCTAGCCTAGATTAACAAGCCACGGATAAACATCTAATAAGGTGGCAAAGTGTGTATTGAAATTGCATCAAGTAGGCGTACCGATACCGCATAAATAGACCAACCACAATCTTGCCAAGATTATACAAGATCTTGCCAAGATTATACAAGAACTTTGCAAGATCTTGTATAATCTTGCAAGATCTTGGCAAGATCTTGGCAAGTTCTTGGCAAGATCTTGGCAAGTTCTTGGCAAGAAAAATACAAGATCTTACAATACATATCTTGCCAAGATTTTTCACCAGGGTGCAGGCTACCCTCATCTTTTGCAGCCTTTGTGAAGGTCATAGTTTGATTTCAGATGCAGATGTTTTGATAGTTCAACTGATTGTTTAGGCCTATTTACCTACAGCATTATTCAAGAGCTTTATTTGTTAATTTTTCCGTTGCCAACGGTTTTAAATAGGGCCTAACCACTCCGCATTTTTAATTAGACCTAGAGATGGACATTTTGGAGCAAAGAATTGATGTGATCTTTTGAGTGCTAAGTAGAGTTAATCGAGAATCGACCATTAAAGAATCTAGCCTCTATCCAATAGTAGGTATTCATTTTTGCAAAAAGCAATTCTAGGCCTAGGCCTACATCTCTAGCCAAATCCCTTTCCTTTGTCATGGTCAGCACAGCGCGGCAGTCAGACTAAAACCTAACAAAAACCAGCTAGAAGAACGCAGATGAACATGCTCGTTTATGGGCGTCCCAACTATGTGACCATATACGTACCGTATTTACTCGATTATAGGCCGCCCTCGGGTAATAGCCGCACCCTTATTTTGACCACTCAGATTTTAGAGAGTTGGCTATAAATACTATTGATAAATGGCTTCGCATAATGGCCGCACCCCACTTTTTGAACTTGATATTTTTTTAAATATAGGCCTACCTGAGGCCTATAGGGCCTACTCGCATAAATACAGTAGGCCTATTGATTGAAAATTGAGTTGGGAATAATCGAGAATTAGGCTAATTTTAGCCTACCTAAAAAATGTGGTACTCTTGTACTTTGCGGGTCCCAACTTTTTAACACATTTTTTTCCGATGAAAAACACTGAATAACACCTTCAAATGAAGTTTAACTAAATAAAGGTTTAAATACTGCCTACAACACCTTTAACGTCGCTATTTTAGGCCTAAATGTAAAGGAGTTTCAACACAAAAGGTGTACCGTTTAAAATAGGCCTAGGCCTAGCGACGTTAGAGGAATAATTTATTATTTTCTTGTCTTTAATGGGGGACTTTGCCCCCCAACCCCCACCGGGGCTTCGCCCCTGGACCCCAGCTAGTCTTACATAAGTGAGCAGCCGCACCTACAACAGTCAACAATTGACTCGAAAAAAAAAAAAAAAACGGGTTAAAAAGTTGGGACCCGCTAAGTAGTACAAGAGTTCCAAAAAAAAAAGGTATTCTAGGCCCTAGGCCTAGGGTAAATCGGACTCCAAAATATTTGCAAAAATCGATTCTACTTCGCCCATCTCTATTTTAAACAGGAATCGCCGACCAATCACGTTGCGATTGCGGAACGATTAGGCCTACACTCGCGGGCATTTTGTCAGTCATGTCAGTAGCCTACCTACCGATAGGCTACTAGCACCTATGTCACAAATCGAGGGGAATGAGGGATATTCTCCGATTAGAGCCCAACTGATGGACAAGCAACCATCGGTTCGCAAGTGGACGCCTGCTGAACGTCGCTCAACTTATCACGCTCTAACTTTTACCCTATTCATTATTGGGAAAAAACTTAAAGAGGAATAATATTTAGCAAATATATCATTCCTTCTAATAGCGATCATTTTGAATTTTTAGACAGACGTTAACGTGTTATATCGATGTGCGTATTGAAATAACATTTAAAACTGTTACCGGTACAAGTTTGTTTTTTATGAAATTGAATAAAACAACTTCAATTGACAAAAACCTAGTGATCGGATTTTGACACGACCTCTTTCAAAAAATTCATCGGACTGTTTAGACAAGAAATAAATAAACTTTCTAGATAGAAAGTGCACAGAACGAAAATTTATAGCATAGGGTAATGCATGGTATGTGTTTTCATCTAAAATACGCGCTTTTGACGTGTGGATGAGCCGTGAAAAACTGCACGCTATGCTGTAAAATTTTGTTCAGTGCATTTTCTATCGAGAAAGTTAACTTATTTCGTTTCTTATTAGTTGGATGCATATTTAGAGAGAATTCTTGTTGAAATCCGATCAGTAGTTTTTTATCAATTGAAGTTGAGAAGACTTAAAGTTGTTGATAAATTTGTCATTTATAATGCGTAACTTGTTATAACAAGCTAACGGTTCTGTTAAAAAAATCGAGATAATCGCCATTAGATGAAATGATGTTTGCTAAATATTATTACTCTTAAGTTTTGTCCAAATAATGAATAGGATAAAAGTTAGAGCGTGATCTTTGTTGAGCCGTTCACCAGGCGTCAACTTGCGAAATGAGGCTGCTTGTCCATCAGTTCGATTCGCGGCCACTTGCCGGCGAGCTGTGACGTCACGTGAGGCTTCCCTATAGCTATGAATGTTGGTCATGTTCAATCTCAATATGCTGCCAAAGGATTTATTCCTATAGTTTGTGTGAGAGATCGAGTGTAGCCTAGGCCTCACCAAAAATGGTTAACGCCCTAGCCCTGTATCAATCCCATGATAATTGGGTACTTTTTCGGTTGGTAGGCCTATGGACCGGTTTTTTAACACTTTTTTTTTAAATTAAAAACACTGAAAAACAACTAGCCCCTACATGCAAGTAGTTTTGTAACGAAAAGGATTTCGGGTGCGCTCTTATCGATTATATCCTAGAACTAGCGCGGCGCACTGTAGGCCCTAGCCAGCGGAAAGTTCGGCTAACCCGATTTTAAAACCGGCAAAATCGAATTGTTAGTACAGGCTACCCTTTGGGTTGTATTTACCCCCGG
>JAMZAV010012239.1:0-18079 GCA_024449915.1 Sweltsa coloradensis
CTAGGCCTAGGCCAAAGACCTACCTAGACCTAGGCCTGGCTAGCCTACTAGCCTAGGCCCTGGGCTAGCCATCTAACCTAGGCCTAGGCCCTAGCTGGCCTACCAGGCCTAGGCCCTAGCCTGGCCTACCTAGCCTAGGCCTACCTCCCTAGCCTAGTGCTAGGCTAGCCATTGAATTTTGCCAAGGCTAGCCTAGGGTAGAACTAGGACCAAAGATCCTATTATTAATTAATAATATTAATATTAATAGCCATAATAATAAAACTTAAAAACAACTAAATGTTTATTTTTATGTGTGCGCACTGTTTTGACAACTATTCGATATTCGACTTCGATATTCGACTTTTTTACTGTGTACTATTCGATATTCGTATTCGAACTCAAAAATCACTATTCGCACACCCCTAGTAATTAGGCTACTAAAAAAAAAACATGTAAAATAATCTTTATTTTTAATTTATATAATATATTAAGTTCATGAACAATATTTCTTCAATATATGATGTATGTAATTATATTATTATAATATGTCACAATATATTCTGTAATCTCTTATGATTGTGCATATCATACTAGGTATTTGGTTTGAGTTGAGAGGATATTGGACACACGTTTTGATTCTCATTGCTCGGCCGACCGACACCACAGTTCTTTCATACTTTGTTGAGTTGTTACAAAAGTGGGAATAGGGAACTGTCCTTCATTACCAAATTTGAATATGTCCTTAGTAATAACCTCAAATACCGACCAGTAAAGTTTTTTTATGCGTCTGGCTTTTATTAGCGCTAACTGTGAGCGAGGAAAAATTTGAACCGGGCTTCGCGCTGGAAAACGGCCATGCGCCATTGCAGGTGGGCGTGACGTCATCGTGAGGTTCGCCGAGGCGGCGAGCTGACAGTTCTGCCAATCAGCTTCCCCTCCTCACCTCACGATGACATCACAACCAAAAGAGCGCGTACTTTAGTCTTAGTGCGGGAAGTCAAAACCCAGGAACTTTGAACATGCATAGAATCCACAGATTTTATTTTTTATAGTTTATTTTAATTGCGATGTTTATAAAATTGATTATTACAAATTACTAAATACGTGTAAGATATATTTGAAACCAAGGACAGTTCCCTGGCTCTACAGTCAAACTACTTAAAATTATTTGCAAATAATTGTTAAAAAATAAATTTATTCTTACAAAATTGTCTTCTTTTTTCCATGTGCCCTCAATAGACAATTGACATCCAGTAGAGATATGACTCCTGTTCCCTCCAATCCATGCCATTTGGCATTTTGTCCCGTTCAACCTTGATAAATGTACTTTATAAAGATGTTTCCTGTCTTGTTCGCCAGCTCCACACATCCGACAGACAGTGGATTCAAAAACTCCAAATCTATGGAGGTGCTTTCCAAGCAAATCATGTCGTGTATGAAGCCGGAATTGAGCTGTTTCTATTATTTTACAGTATGATTGGGATTTGATTATGAATTCGAAATCGATGTGAAACCAATATCTTCGACATCACATCAAAAAAAAAAATTCGACATCAAAATTCTTTTTGACATAAGGAAAAATGTAAAAATAGGTTATGTTAAAGATCATGATGTTTTTAGGACTATACACTACTCAATTTTTTTTAAAAATTGTTTCACCATTGTCATAGGTTATGTTATTATGCAAAAAGTAAAGTATATGGTTTTTACATGGTTCCGACATCGATGTTTTGAGATGATTATGATGAAGATGCCAAATCGAAAGCCAATTTTGGTCCGACATCGATGTCAAGTGCCAACCCTATTTTACTGTATCACTAACGTTCACCAGTCGGTCTCGTTCTAGTGTAACATTCCCACAGTTTATTCTGCCCCTTCTCTTGCCATTCCGTACGGACCACTTTGCATGTTGATGCATGCAGGTGAGATTTGAGAGATTTGTTCAACAGTTTTGTGCTTCCCTGTGGCTTTTTGCTACCTTGATTGGCTAGGTAGTCTGCCCTCTCATTACCATATAATTTAATTTATTGAGATTTTTTGTGATGGTTTAAAAAAAGGTGCCTCTATAGAAGACCATATACATGACCATAAAATATCAAAGGTTATGTAAATCTCTTAAAAACTGGCTTCAGGAAAAGTTCTCAAATTAACAAAGGAGGACTAATGATTTTATGAAACAATAACTCTTTGATATTGATATTAATTGTAAAATAAATAAGTGTGACACTAACAGTAACAAAGTTAAATAATTATTAGTATATGGTACAGAAAAACAGTATAGAAACTCCTAATCAATCAAGTATGTAGTGTTTTTAGACTTGTTGAAAGCTTGTTAAATATTTATCAACCCTTCTCTTCCGACTTAATCTGTTAAAGAGTTTGCTTTTAATATTTTTAGTGTGTATATCGTTAGCTTGTCTTGGCTATGAGCAGTGGTCGAATGGGGGGGAGGGAGGATGCCATCTAACCCCAAAAGAAATATTTTGGCAACCATCCTCCCGAATAGAAACATGGCTAGATTTGCCACGGTGTGACGCTTTTATAGATCAGATACTACACTGCTTTATATTGTATTCTGCTCTCATATGCATAGATTTATACCAAATCATATAACCAGAAAATCATAAACGTTCTTGTGGGTAAGCTCCCATACTCGCTCTTTTGTTAACATGTAAATCCTCATTTCTTTCAAAGAGAATTAACTAAGTGATGTACCCCGAACCCTCTACGGCACTTTCAGATGGCCTGAAATAATAACAATAGTTGATCAATATTATCTAACCTTATACTTATGTACTATTTATGTTCAGTCTATCACTTATTTTAAAAACAAGGTCAATTCTGAAGGGGTCATATTTATAGGTTCTTCTACAATTCATTTGTTGTCGCAGTTATTCATTCATAAAAAGCTCGTCTCGCCCCCACCCCCTCCTCCGCCATTTTTCGGTGGAATCAAGTTTTAAAAGGAACTGGGATGTATGCTGAAAAATGAAATTAAGCTATCCCCCCATTTCAAAATTTTCAATTCGACCACTGGTTATGAGAAAATGTATGACTATGAATGTTATTGTTCTTGCTAACTTCTTGGTTTCTTGTTTGAAGACGATCACGACGTGGGGGAACCCCTGCCCTCCCCATACGCTTGTGGTTGGTTCTGACTAGCACAGGTCTGTCCACCCCTTGTCCCCCCGCGTCACCCCTTACGTTCCTCCCCTGGAAAGAAGTATACATGGTGGCAGTGTTGCCAGACGTGCCATAATTATTGTTTTATGCCATAATATAGGGTGTCATTCGATAATCGATAGTGCATGTGCCATAGTGACTAAATATGCCATAGTTTTAGATGTAGTGCCATAATTAGGGTAATTTGTGCCATTTTTTATACAAGTCTATAAAAAATCAAATTTCTCAAGTTATTATTCATTTATATTTGAATTTATTCGTTGTTTTGTTGAATTCAGACAGTCAATTTGTGTGTTATCTCTTTAACCTAGTTTGAAAGACGCGCTGACAGTGATTAACATTTGGTAACACTGCGTCATGTGAGTCGATCGATCGATCAGCATCATGTGAGTCGATCGATCGAGTATTCTCGCCCTCGCGCCGCGCCGCTGCCATGTTCATCTGACAGTCAATTCGTTCTGTTCATATCATTGTTAATAGCTTGTATTTGCACTTATGTACACGCATATTTGTAGTCTTTTAATTTTTCAGCTTGTGCCATAATTATTCTCGGAAATCGATAATTTCCACATAGATGTTCAATAATTCCATTTTGGGAGTCTGGCAACACTGCATGGTGGTAACTCACTTTTACAGAAATTGTTTTATCTTGGAGGCGCGAATAATCTTAGCGCCTAACACCACAGTATAACAATCTCTTACAGTAGCGAGACTTGCTAGCAACAACACGCTGATGAACGACACGCGCGCCCCTAGCCAAGGTACGAGCACTAAAGTGAACTAACGATGACAGTGCCACGGCAGTGACTTTTTGATCTGAATTGAAAACGATGTCATTTTTTGCACTATTATGACGTGATAATACTGCTACAGCTGGATATGAGCTGGATATAAGTTTCGTCTGACGTTATTTTTTTTTTTTTACTGATAATAATATGATGACATACATATTATTATGTATGTCGTTTTCAAAGAAAGCCTACGGCCTAGAGCCTAGCCTAGGCCCTAGGCACCAAGTATTAGTAATGTAGTTTATAATGGTTGATACATAATATTAAAATTACAATCATTACTTGCAGTTGTTTTGACTGCAACTTAAATAGCCTAGGCTAGGCCTAGCCCTTGCAAAATATGATTAGCTTCACATTCTTCGGCATTCGTCAATTGTTTGTTGTTTACATTTTTAGTTCACTCAAAATGACTCGTACTTTGGCCAGGTCGCGCTAGTGTAGCGGCAAGAAGCTCTATCTATACATGTTGCTACGTAGGTTACCTACACCAGAGTCGATAAAGAAGTTTCCCCGTTGAGGAGGTCCTCCAACTCCCTATACCGCCCTGGGTTAAATAAAAAGTCGGTTTTTGGCGTTTGGAATCTAACGTTCCGCGCGACTCTGTGTGACGATTGATGGAACTACTTCAATAAAACTACGTCACTTTTCTACTAGTAGTTAACAGTCGATGACGACAAATGGCGGAAAAGTCAAATATTAAATACGATCGAATGTTGGCGAATGTTTTGGCATAAAGCAAACTCTCTTTATTAATGAGGATATTTCTGATGGAGTAGACCTAAGCTTAGGAGCTAGGCCGACAATATGTATTGTTCAAGATTTCGATTTGAGTGCCTAGGGCGTACTTACGTCTAAAAACTGTATTGTGGCCTTGGGCCTAGGCTACACTTACGTCCTTTAGGCTTGAACAAGACATAACGCAAATTATTTAGAACGAAAATGTCAGTGACGCCTGCGCAACACTTTATAGTACAAGAACAAATCAAAAGTAAATCGTTTGAAAAGCCTAGGGCCCAGGGCTAATATGATTGAAATAAAATTGAAGTTTGACGTTTCGTCTGTTGTTTGTTGATTTCAGCGTCACTGCACATCGATAATCTACTGACCGTATTAAGCGTGCAGTGCTTTTATTATAGTTTCACATTGGAGCCGCTCTCAGCGCGCAGGACGTTAGATTCCGTTTTGACTTGGGAGTAAGGGACCTCCCCAAAGGGGAAACTTCTTTATCGACTCTGCCTACACGGAGAGCGGTAGAGATATTATCGCTTTCCTGTCTGGACGCACCGCCGTCCACAATTTGTATGACTTTTAGATGGCGGATGCTTTTAGTTCACTCAAAATGACTCGTACTTTGGCCAGGTCGCGCTAGTGTAGCGGATGCGCGCAGCCGACCACGACAGCAAATCACTCTGCAGGCAGTGCATTGAAGTCTCGCTACTGTAAGAGATGGGTTATACCACAGTATAACCCATCTCTTACAGTAGCGAAACTTGCTAGCAAAACACGCTCATAAACCATCATGCGCGCCCCTAGCGAGCAAGCGAGTCAACTAACGATGACTGTGCCACCTAGGCCTAGACTTGCTAAATCAGTCTCAGAGTTGAGTTGAGCACTGAGCTGGATATAAGTTTTGTCTGACGTTATTGTTATTATTTTATTCTGATATGTATGTCGTTTTCAAAGAAAGACTACGGCCTAGCCTAGCCTCGGGCCTCTAGGCCCAGCCTAGGGGCTAGAGCCTAGGTAGGGCTAGGGCCTACCAAGTGTTAATATTGTAGGTTATAATGGAAAATAACTAGGAAAACGCTTAAGTCCCGCCGCGTTGTTGGATGAGCGTAATTGGTGCATTGAGCTGCCATGATTGTGTTATGAGGATTTTCTGTTGTTCTGTGACAAAATTATTACAAAGTCGAATAATGTTTTTAAATTAAATTTAAAAAAATACAAAATTAACATTATTTTTTAATTTTTTTAATTTTAAAAAAAAAAAATCGTAAAATTGCGATTTTCATAAGAAATAATTATTCGATTGCGCTCAAATTTTACAAAAATATATTAATTCAAAAAATTAAGGTTCTGTGAAAATTCATTACAATAGGATAAAGTATGTAGGTGTTATAAGTCAAAGACTTGTTTAAAAAAGAAAAAACCTGTAAAATTTCGATTTTCACGAGAAAGACTTTTTCGATTGCGCTAAAATTTCACACGAAGATCTATCTTAATTCATAAAATTAAGGTTCTGTGAAAAAACCATTACAATCGAATTAAGCATGTAGGTGTTATAAGTCGAAGAACTATTTTAAAAATTGAAAAAATTCGTAAAATGGCGATTTTCATGAGAAATATTTTCCGATTGCGCTCAAAAACGTGGCAGTTCTAAGTTTAGAGATTTCGAAGGTCTCCATAAAATTTCATCGCAATTGGAGTATCGGTTTAGCCGGAATCGTGTTAACAAACCACAATAATACAAACAGAAAAAAAAATTAAAAAAAAAAAAAAAAAAAAAAAAAAAAAAAAAAAAACATCGCGGATTTTTTTCTCCAGTGTAGTGAAATGAATCTTCGCTTCGCTCGCTACGCTCGCTACGCTCATCCAATAATGGTTGATAGGCTTACATAATATTAAAATTACCACAATTATTACTTGCAGTTGTTTTGCCTGCAATTTAAATAGCTTAGGCTAGGCCTAGCCCTTGCAATAGCTTGACATTCTTCGGCATTCGTCAATTGTTTGTTGTTTACATTTTTGAAGTCGGAGGCTTTTAGTTGAGTCGCTTAATCGCCATGCGCGCTAGTGTCGTGGCAAGATGCTCTATCAATACAGGTTGCTACGTAGGTTACCTAAACGGAGAGTGGTAGCAGAGTCGATAAAGAAGTCTTTTCCCCGTTGGGGAGGTCCTCAACTCCCTATACCGCCCTGGGTTAAATAAAAAGTCGGTTTTTGGCGTTTGGAATCTAACGTTCCGCGCGACTCTGTGTGACGATTGATGGAACTACTTCAATAAAAGTACGTCACTTTTCTACTAGTAGTTAACAGTCGATGACGACAAATGGCGGAAACGTCAAAATATTAAATACGATCGAATGTTGGCGAATGTTTTGGCATAAAGCAAACTCTCTTTATTAATGAGGATATTTCTGATGGAGTAGACCTAAGCTTAGGAGCTAGGCCGACAATATGTATTGTTCAAGATTTCGATTTGAGTGCCTAGGGCGTACTTACGTCTGAAAACTGTATTGTGGCCTTGGGCCTAGGCTACACTTACGTCCGTTAGGCTTGAACAAGGCATATATCAAATTATTTCGCACGAAAATGTCAGTGACGCCTGCGCAACACTTTATTGTACAATAATAAATCAAAAGTAAATCGTTTTAAAAGAGTAGGGCCCAGGGCTAATATGATTGAAATAAAATTGAAGTTTGACGTTTCGTCTGTTGTTTGTTGATTTCAGCGTCACTGCACATCGATAATCTACTGACCGTATTTAGCGTGCAGTGCTTTTATTAGTTTCACATTGGAGCCGCTCTCAGCGCGCAGGACGTTAGATTCCGTTTTGACTTGGGAGTAAGGGGACCTCCCCAAAGGGGAAACTTCTTTATCGACTCTGGTGGTAGAGATAGCGCTTTCCACCGCCGTCTACAATTTGTATCTTGTAAAGCACTGACTTTTAGACGGCGGAGGCTTTTAGTTGAGTCGCTTAGTCGCCATGCGCGCTAGTGTAGCGGCGGTACGCGCAGCCGACCACGACAGCAAATCACTCTGCAGGCAGTGCATTGAAGTTTCGCTACTGTAAGAGATGGGTTATACTGTGGTTATACTGTGCTAACACTTTTAAATACTACTTGTTTGGAGAGAGATGACTGTGTCAACAGGGCCAATTATGGCTATGGAGATAACACAGGGAAACTTGGAGGACTGAATAATGTGGGAAAGTATTAAAATATTCCTTCCTAATCAGGATGGTGGTTGAACGCTTCATCAAAAGGGGTAGTTTGGAGGGAAATATATTAAAGGCTTCAAAAACAAACTGGACTAATCTGGAGGAGGGCAATGAGTAAAGTGAAGGAAGAGACAAATCCTCATCCTATTGGGAGAATGAGCTGAAGGGCCCAACCACGGTCCAGCAAAACTGAGGTGGAGACAGAGGAAAGAAGAATAATCTACCACCAACCAGTCAATGGTTAACTGCCGGAAGATCTAAGAATAAACAGTTGGAGCCATAGACATCCTATATAATTGGCCTACTATAGGGGTTACCACATCAATGGTTGGAGCAGATCGACCATCACTCTTCATACCATCGTAATTCCCAGGGTCCACTAGATACTTATGCTAAGCTGCTGTAGCTGTTAGGTATCTAGTGGACCCTGCGTAATTCCCGCCTTCGTAGTAGTGGCGGTGGGACAGATATTAAGGCGGTGAGTCGAATTGCTTTCAAGATTGCTTTGCTTGGCTTTATGCGCGTATACAGGTGTCAGACTGCGGCGTATTCTACTTGAGTTAAAATTGAATTGTAAGTAATTAATTATATGAATTAAGTCAGGTTTTAATTTATAATCAAATCTCCCCGAAAACAAAGCATATGACGTCGTTGGTGGGCCTAAGGCCCTACATGAAGCTTAGGGGGGCATTCTAACCTAGAAAAGGTACCGGCACAAATAATAGAGTAGGCCTAGGTAGCCCTACACTACGGTACCGGCGAGGTAAGGCCCTAAGCTAGGGTAAAAACCTGCTTGTTTCTTCTTCTAGGCCTAGGCCTATGCAGTCGGTGGCAGGCTTTTTGTCCCATTCTTGTTCTTGTAGTAAGTTAATGTTGTTTTAGGGGACTCAACAGTAGTGTTATCAGTGCCCATTTCAATTGGGTACTTCTATACCTGGGGGTCCAACTTTTACAAGCTATACGCCCGCCATCCTGGCGGACGTATAGACGTGGAACGGAAAGGATTTCGGGTGCGCTCTTATCGATTGTATCCTAGAACTAGCGCGGCGCACTGTAGCCGGTACTCTTTCGGATGGTATGGGCCCCCAAATTTTTTTTCCATTAAAAACAATTCAACCTTTTAACGTCGCTATTTCAAACGAAAGTACTTTTCCTTTGGAAGTGTTTTATATTTTAAATTAGCAACGGTAAAGGTTTTGTAGGTGGAGTATGTTAGTGAAAAAGGTTAGTACTGACCGCCATGTTGGCGTAGTGTTGTAAAGTTGGGGGCATACCATCCGAAAGAGTACCCTGTAGCCAGCGAAAAATTCGGCTAACCCAGCGAAAATAGTTGAAATATAAGTTGGACCCCCCCAGGTATAGAAGTGCCTTCAATGGTATTGGAATCTTCCAAATTTTATTTTTCCATAATTGTGGATTACCACCATGTTTTCTTACCTCCAAAGGGAGGAACGTAAGGGAAGACGCGGGTGTTAATGGGAAGGAGTGAGGATGTTGGATAGGATGGGTTAAACTGGGTGGGAACGGAGGAGTGCTCGTTGCAGAGAGAGCCGGCAAGTGTGGAGAAGAAAAAAGTGAAAGAAGAAAATAAATATGAGTAGGCCTAAGGCTGTGTGAATGAAGAAAGATGTGATAAAAAGTTGCTCGAGAGCTCTCTCTGCAACACGCACCCCAACCGGCCAGAGCTCGCTCTTAGTTTTGGGGAATACACTTCTCCCCTACTCACAGGCCAAACCACGGGAAGGTAGCGAGTTGGACTTTGAAGGCCTGTTCTTGTAGATTTTGCACTTCTTCCAGATTTCCCTCTTGTAGGCTAGGCCTAGGCCTATCCAACCTCATTGTTCAAACCTCATCCTTGCTATTTAAATCCTGCTCCTCTCCTTGTTTTCCTTTCTCGTCAGCCATAACTGGTCCTACCATAGGCCAAGGCCTACCCATAGGCTGTGATTTTACTTTTGTGACAAACCTTTTAGTTCCTTTTCCCCCACAACCCCCTCCAGGTTGGACGTAGGTTAGACGTGCCCATTGGTTGAAATGATAGCAACCCAACCTAAGAAAGTAGACTTGGTGCCGTGCCCCACATGGTTGATATTGTGTGGATCATGTTGTTTCAGGCGCTCTGCACAATGCAGAGCCAATCACCAAGCCGTGCACATCGGAAGGTGACCGTGTACTTTCCTCTACCTGGGGCCATACCCTGGTACGCGGCTGTGGAAACACCGCCAGTAAAACATGAGGCTAGCGGCCCCGCCTCCCAGCTATCATCACATCCGCCCTCAAGCAATCAGGCAGCACTTGTCCAACCTTGCCTGGAGAATATTGCAGCAGAAGATGACCCTCTCTCAGTTAACTCAGCTCCCGATTCTTCCTATGTGGAACTAGGCCTAGAACAACCGTACCCAGTGAAGGTTGAGATGCAAGACCCTCTCTCAGTTAACTCAGCTCCCGATTCTTCCTATGTGGAACTAGGCCTAGAACAACCGTACCCAGTGAAGGTTGAGATGCAAGACCCTCTCGCGTTCTATTCACCCTCAAATTCTTGCTCTACCGATGTTAAACCACCCCAGGTTCCAGTGAAACTTGAGGTTTACGATCCTCCTCAGCTGCAGCCTGTCAGCTGCCACCGAAGTACATCCACCCCCTATGAGCCCGGTCCATCAGTTGAACATTCTCAGACAATAGAGACAGAAGCAAGTTACCCCCTTCAGCAAGAGCCTTGCAAGTTCCCCATTCGCTCGTGTTTCGTCAACCTGGGCCCACGCTTTGGGCCTCGTCAAGTGAAAACAGAACCTTGCGACTCGCTCCCCCCTCTAGAGTCACCGTGTCCTGACAACGCGGAACCTCTCCTTACTTCAGGTCAAGTTAGACCTGACTTGTTTGACCCCCTGTTGGATTTACCTGCTAGCAACATTTCTGTGCATAACTTATGTAATCCAACAACTTCATCAAACAATTGTCTCGAGCTTGAAGCAAATCCTGATGTCAGTTTAGCCTTGGATTCATTATCTGATGATCTGCCAACACCGCCAAAGTCATGCTGTAATACTAAAGTACTAATATGTAGATCACAAACACAAACAAGAACTTCCTTAAATCCCTCTTTATGTGGATTTAATCATGAAGTAAATCAAGACTTGAGGGACCCACTTCAATTGGAGGATTCAAAGCTGAACATTCAGTCATGTTTTGTGAATCTTGGAGCGCGCATAGAGGCGCGTCGAGTGCAAGCTGAGGGGGTGACCTCGGCTGGGGGCAGCCGGCACGGACGAGCAGCTGTTGAGCCACAGCTGGATGTCCCGCTGGCTAACACTCGCCCCTGGTTCACCGTTCTTCCGGAGCCCAGGCTGTTGACAACGCGGTCTGTCAAGCTAGAGCTGGATGAAACCCCCTTGGCTCTCGCTGAGGGTCGCTCCACCTCGGAGTCACCTCGGACAACAGGTGAAGATGATGACCACGATGCTGAACTAGCGACAACTCTAGACGCAGCTGACGACCCAACCTGTTCAGATTCAGACCAGAACAAAGGTAGGTGTATAGAAATGTAAGTGAAGGGGTGTGCGGGACCCCAAAATTTCGGGATCGCGTCTAAAGTCGAGAAATTGAAATTCCTGCCTCTTAAGTCTATAGGCCTATAGAAGTAGTTGGCAAGGTGCCCGCTAGATCGCAGCATTCACGCGTGCCTGCTTGATGCATTTGGCATCTAGTATGCAGTGCCTCAAAAATCGAAATAATATTCAATTTTCGACCTGAAAAAGCTTGGAAATAGTAGGCCTTCACTAAATTAATCACAATGACTTGACTCACAAATTGACTTTAGGCAAGGGCCTAGGTTGTTGTTGTTGTTTCACTTCTGCAGTTGACTTTCTAGTCGGTGGCAGACTTAGTCCTCTTCACTACTATTCTTCTTACTCCATGCTTCCTCTTGCCTCAATCCTCATCTTCCAATCTTGCCTCTTGCTCCTCCCTTTGGTTTCCTCTTTCCTCATCCATTCCAGGTATGTCCATAGGCAGTGATTTTGATTTTAATTTCAGCACAAATCCCTTTAATATGGGGTCGTTCCATGTCAAATCAACAAACTCATTTTCGGTCACTATCTCCGATTTGAATAATTTTTGGCACATGTACTTGTGGCAATGATATCATCATACCCTATTTTTTTTATTTTTTTCGGTCGAGTAGTTTCAGAGATACAGGGCTACCAATTTTTAAGTCCGCAGTCTTCCGAGCGCGGGAAAATTCCACGGTTTCTTAAATAAATGTTGACTCCATGAAGCTATAATGTTGAGTGATAGCTTGAATGAAAGGTAATTTAAATATCTATCCAACTACAATAAAATAATTGAGTAATTTTACATCAAACAAAATTTATTGTGAATAATGCATGTCTGAGGTCAAAGGTCAATATCATAAAAGCTCCATCTTGGATTTAGTTCAGATTTGGAATAAGTGTTGCTTAAACATACTTTCAAGTGCCCACAAAAATTCAGGTTGGGCCACTAACACATTTTTATGTTATAGTTGATTTAACCATGACATGCACAAGCTTATTTAAAGTAGGTAGTACTATATTGTTTATGCACATTTTCATTAATTAGGTGTTGGCATAATTATAGGGGTGGGTAGGTATGTGTAGGATTTTTAATAGTATGAATTTTAAAAATTGTCTAGATATATCAATGGCATCTGATGCCCTCCTAAGTTTAAATCTGGCTACTAGAAACCCAAAATAGTGGGATTTCCGTGTGTGATATTCTAAGAAGTCTGGGATTTCCAATTCAAACTCTACAATGCCACTCTTATAATGCACTTCAGTTGAAAGTTGAATGTTGCAAGAGAAGGAAGTTCTGTGCTATGGGTTCAATGTTTTGATTGAAGTTTATGTACCAATGTAAGCAGTGTGGATATGGTAACAATGTAAGCAGTGTGGATATGGTACAAGCCTTGACATCTAAGAGAAGTGTTTTAGTGTTTCATGTTTCACAACATTTTCAATCATGTGTTCTATTGGAGTTCATAATCAAGAAGCTTGTGATGTCGAGACTCCTTTTAAATGTGCATCTGCCCTTGAAAAGGAGAGTTTATTGTTGCTTAATCAACGCACTAATTGTGACGATATATTAAGTGTTTGTATGCTTCACGAGTCAAAATTTTTAAAACATTTTTCTCTCAATCAAAAATCATGTTGTGACCCACTTTTAGTGCATCCACAAGAATCCAGACGAAAAAGTCTCAGAGAAATAGCTTCTGCTGATGTAGAAAAGTTCAAAGATATTATTAAACTTATACCCGGAAAAAAATGTGTGTTTCATGTAGAAAAGCTCTATTAAAAGATTGAGTGAATACCAGAACCATAAAGAATGTATTGTGTCTCCTGAGAAAAGTGACCACGGTAACATCACAGATGATGACTTTGTAGTAAAAGAGTTTGAATCAGAAATCATTAACAAGTCTCTTCATTTGCTTGGTGAGTCTCCAATTGATACAACTAAATTAAAAAGTACAGTGTATCCAAAGAGAAAATTCAACAAAATAAAGTCGCAAGTTAAGAAAAAGCTAAAGATGATTTCACCTGCCGGCTCGGGAATACTTTGTTCATCATCATCAGAAGAGGAACAGTGCACAGAAGATAACAACACGATGCTTTTACAACTGAAAGAAAAGTTTAATTCTGCCACAACCAAGAGTGAAAAGATAACTGTTCTTTCTGTACTTCCTAAAACCTGGAGTGTACGAAGAGTGCAAGAAGAATTGGAGCATCTAACTATATGGTGAGGAAAACAAAGAAACTAGTAGAAGAGAAGGGCATCCTTGTTTCTCCAAATCCAAAACCCGGAAAAACTTTGTCAGTTGAAGTTGCCAAGGCCATTCAAGATTTTTATCAAGACGATGATGTGAGCAGACTAATGCCGGGAATGAAAGACTATGTATCGGTAAGAATAAACGGGAAAAAAGAACACTACCAAAAAAGACTAATTTTAGCTAATTTAAAAGAAATATACTTGGCTTATAAAACTAAGTATCCAGAGTCGAAGATAGGATTCTCTAAATTTGCCGAGCTCAGGCCCAAACATTGCATCCTACCAGGAGCATCCGGTACACACGCCGTTTGTGTATGTACCGTACATCAAAATGTCAAGTTGATGATGTTGGGAGGTAAATTGGCATTTATGCCCATGCCGGAATCAGGAACAAACTTTCAAACATATCATCACGTCTTAGCTCAAATGATTTGTAATCCATCTACAACTAATTGTCATCTTATCAATTGCTCGTTTTGTCCAGGCACAGAAAAAATTAAACATGACCTAGAAAACCTCTTTGAAGAACACTTAATTGATGAAGTCACATACAAACAATGGCTGACAACGGACCGATGTGCTTTGGAAACAATTCAAAAGCCCGTAGAGGACTTTATCGACAGTTTTGTCGAAAAAGTTGAAGCTCTTCGAAACCATGATTTTATTGCAAAGCAGCAAGCTGCTTTTTTGAAAGACAAAAAAGCAACATTACTGCCTGGAGAAGTGATAGTTTCTGGAGACTTTGCTGAAAATTATTCCTTCGTAATCCAAAATGCTGCCCAGGGATTTCACTGGAATAATAGTCAGGCTACGCTGCACCCTTTCGTTTGTTATTACCTAGACGAACCCATCACGGACAGACCAACGTCTTCTTCCATCCAAGCTGAACCCACTCTTAAACATCTCAGTGTTGTGTTCATTTCTGATTCTCTCATACATGACACTGTCGCTGTGCACACATTCCAAAAACGCCTCATACCTCTACTTTGCGAGAAAATTGGAAATTTAAGTAAAATTTTTTACTTTTCTGATGGGGCTGCCTCCCAGTATAAGAATAAAAAGAATTTCCAAAACATTTGCCTCCATGAAATGGACTTCAAGATATCAGCAGAGTGGCATTTTTTTGCCACATCTCATGGCAAAGGTCCATGCGACGGAGTGGGTGGAGCAGTCAAACGCTTGGCTGCCAGAGCAAGTTTGCAAAGGCCTGATAATAATCAGATTTTGACACCCCAAGATCTGTTTGATTGGGCAAAAGAAAGTTTAACAAGTAGCATTTTTGTATTTGTTCCAAATGAAGAAATCGAAACTAACAGAGAAGCTCTGAATGCAAGGTTTCAGTTCCTCCAAGCTATTCCTGGAACACGCAGCCTACATGCATTTGTGCCAATCTCTGAGAACACATTACGCGTTAGGAAGTTTTCAACATCGGCTGACAGTACTGTCGAGGCAATATCATCGAAGACCACCATTTGCATTGAAGACATAAAAGATTTTGTTTCAGTTCATTATGGTCAGCAATGGTGGCTTGGTTTCATTTTAAACAAAAATCTCTGTACAAATGAAGTAAAAGTACGGTTTCTTCATCCACATGGACCTTCTCCATCGTTTACATTCCATCTAAAGATGATGAATTACCTTGCCTGTAAGTGAAGTCCTCACTTTGCCAAGTGTGGAACTGGGAGGATCAACTGGACGTACCTACAAGATACCCGATAATGAAAGTGAAGCAGCTACGAGAATGCTTAATGCAAGGTTCCTGAAGTAATTGGTAAGCTAGCCTAAGGAAAACATACCCAGTAGTATTGAAGAAGAATATTATGCATAATGCAAATAATATTGTAAAATAACAAAAATAAAGATCACAAAACATGTTTATACGTTTTATCATGTAACTTGAGTACAAAACTTCTAATGTGTAAAATAGACATACGAACTACAAAAATAGTCATATTAAATTGCATGTATCTTTTGTTTTTATAAGTGGCCCAACCTGAATTTTTATGGGCACTTGAAAGTATGTTTAAGCAACACTTATACCAAATTTGAACTAAATCCAAGATGGAGCTTTTATGATATTGACCTTTGACCTCAGACATGTATTATTCACAATAAATTTTGTTTGATGTAAAATAACTCAATTGTTTTACTGTAGTTGGATAGATATTTAAATTACCTTTCATTCAAGCTATCACTCAACATTATAGCTTTATGGAGTCAACATTTATTTAGGAAACCGTGGAATTTTCCCGCGCTCGGAAGACTGCGGACTTAAAAATTGGTAGCCCTGTATCTCTGAAACTACTTGACCGAAAAAAAAAAAAAATTGGGTATGATGATATCATTGTCACAAGTACATGTGCCAAAAATTATTCAAATCGGAGATGGTCACCAAATTTTTTTATTTATTTTTGGTTGATTTGACATGGAATGACCCTATGCCCCTTTTGCCCTACAACCCCCTCCGCCAGACCATTCCACTCGACTATCGTTCTAGGCAAGTAGGAAAACCTTCCCAAGTCCGTGCCCCATATTCCCCTTTCAAACTTCCACCCATGGTCCCCTCTTGCAATGTAGTTAGCCTTCCTCAGGTCTCTGTGCAGTTCCTGCTGCCATCCTTCATGCTCTCTGGATACCCTATACATTTTGCTTAGCCTATCCTGTCTTCTCCTATCTTCAAGTTTCTCCCATCCTAAATCCCTCACCATCTCTCCCACACTCTCATAGATCCTCCCTTTGTTACCATTTTCATCAGTCACTTCCCTCCATATCCTTCTCACTTTTAAGACTCTCCTGGCTGCTCTCCTCTGAACCGCTTCTATGCCCGCTATCTCACCAGCTTTGTACGGGTCCCATCCATACCGCTGCTCCATACTCCAACGTGGGCCTAACTAGGGTTTTGTACGCCTGACCCCTGAGTTCTTGCCCTGCCCCTTTGAGAGTCCTCATTACGAAATTTAAACACCTGAATCCCTTTTTTATCACTATTAGGCCTATATGGTCATTCCATTTGTGTTGACAATGGAACCATATGCCAAGGTATTTTATTATTTCTACCCTTTCTAGGGTTTTCCCCATGATTGAGTACCCTCCTCCTTTTCACCATTGTTTTTCCTTCTGGTGAATCGGATCCACTTGCATTTATCTACTTGTGTTTATATTTGTCTAAGCCCAGGGTCTAGGCCTACCCAAAATTAATTATTTGGTTAGAAAGAAAGGCCTGAGGTTTAGATTAGCTCATTGAAGCTAGGCCTAGTCCCTAGGATCAGGGGAAGAGGTCAAATATGTGGCTTAAAAAGTCACCTGAAGAGTGCCCACCATGTTTTGATTATGTAATTTCTGTAAAATATGGGTGTGGAGAGGGAAACCAACAGCTTACCTGGTCGGTGACTGCAGGGATCACATAGATAAGGAGACAAATAAATATGTAGGCCTACATAGGCCTATCACACAAAAACGTTGAAACTGTTTTGGCTAAACAGGGCCTTCAGGCGCGGTTTTACGGGGCGGCCCGACTAGGCCTAGGTCACCCCGGAAGTCTCTGAAAATTTTTTTCTGGATTTCTTTTCTTGAGATGAAATTGTGATTTTAATATGTAGGCCCTAGGTCTACAAAGTTTACTTCTGCCTCCGTCATTAAATAATCTCATCAGATCAAGGATGATCAGGTCAGGATGTATTTCATTACCTACAATACAAATTAGCTTAAATTAAAATACATATTTTTTCAGCTTGCACGTTGAAAGAATTTCTTTACTTTGAGCCCCATTTTCCTATTTTTCTTGTTTTTGTGATCAGAAAATGCAAAAAAAATCATTGAATACCCCCTACCGTAGGCCCTACCTATCGTGTCATAAATAAGCCTTTGAAATATCCATAATTTTCGTCTAGAGTCCAAATTATACGTTCTAAAAGGCACAAATTTAAAGAATGCGGGGCAAATTTGTGATAAGTCCCCCTTCAAGGTCGTTCCACATTTTATAGTTGGGCCGCCCTCATTTTTAGGGGCTAGAACTGCGCCTGAGGGCCTTGCTCACTCGACGAGAGCAGAGAGATAACTAAACTATGTCTATACAGTTATTTACAAAACATGCCAGTTGTGCTGTTGGGTAGAACTGCGCCTGAGGGCCTTGCTCACTCGACGAGAGCAGAGAGATAACTAAACTATGTCTATACAGTTATTTACAAAACATGCCAGTTGTGCTGTTGGGTGAAACTGAGGGGAGGAGAACTAGAAGGGGAGGTGGGTGGAGCAGTTTATTTGTGTATTTGTTTATATGTATGTTTCTTTCAAGGCGCGCTACTCCATTCTAGGTCAGCTGTTGGCACCTATCTCTTTGTCATATGTATTTTTTATCAGGTCTACAGTATGAGTGTTTCTTAAA
>JAMZAV010012240.1:0-18004 GCA_024449915.1 Sweltsa coloradensis
TCAAAAATAATAAGTTGTTCTTACATCCTGTGAGTTCTTACAGCATCCTTTTTGTTCCTCGGCCTTGATATTGTGTTCTTCGCAATGATTATATACTTTATTGTTATGCATTGAAGTCAATATTTTATATATAGTTGGTAGACATGTAATTGGCCGAATTACTTGGGTTCTTCGTGTCATTGTCCTTTGGTTTGAGAAAGGTTACTCCTTCAGTAAAGATTCGGTATTTCTTTAACTCCATTTATAAACTCGTTGAGACATTTTCTAATTTGATTGTGAGTAGTATTGAATTTCTTATTATTAATTTATTATTATTATTATTATTATTATTATTATTATTATTATTTTATATTATTACTATTATTATTATTATTTTATTGGATGTATTTCATACAAACTCGGTTAAAAACCGGAGCTAACATGTTGTACGGACTTACGTCAAGTACTTCCATGTGTACCTATTACATACATTATTACTTTTGTCTTAACTCTAACTAAAATAAGTCATTTATAAATTGTAATATTGTTTGTAGATGATGTTTTCTTTCTGCTGTGTACGGTCGTGGCCGATTTCTCGTCGCCATCCTAGCATTTGCTCTTCGGTCTATGGGAAACCACGAAAACCATGTCAGGATGGAAGCTGTCTCGAAATCTCGAAGTATCATTCTTAGTTTAGAAATTTACGAACTATTCTACACGTGTTGAGTATTACTGCCCTTTGAGTCTCGATGTATACATTGGGTTGAAGATTTAGTTGTTTAATGCTTTCATGTAGCTTCTTCGGTATGATGCCGCTGGCTGATATAATGAATGGGATTGTATTTACCTTTTTCTGTTTCCACATCTTCTTGATCTCAATTGCAAGTTCACTATACTTGTCAATTTTTTTCTTCCACGTGGTCTCGACGTTATGGCACATTGGGGATAGCAACGTCGATAAGGGTAGTTTCTTGTTTCTTCTTGTCAATTATTATTAAATCCGGTCTGTTGTGATGTATCGTTTGGTCTGTTATAACTGTACGGTCGTAATATAATTTGTAATCTTTACTATACTAGTACTTTCTCTGGTTTGTATTTGTAGTAAGGTGTGTGTGTGTCAATGAGGTTGTACTTGATTGCTAGTTTTTGATGAATAATGTTAGCTACTTGGTTATGTCTGTAGAGGTAATCTGTTTGACATAGTGACTTGCACCCGGATATGATGTGTTCGATTGTTTCACCCTTTGCACTACACTTTCTACATTGATCGTTTACTGTCGCATCTTGTATTATGTATTTTTTATAATTGTTTGTCGCAATCACTCTGTCTTGAATAGCCATCATAAAACCTTCTGTTTCTCCAAATAGTTCCCCGTTGTTTAACCACCTATTTGATGCTTTAATATCTACGTGACCTTTGTGTAGTTCATCATAATGTCTCTTGTGTAGGGTCTTTTCTGAGAGACGTAACTCTTTTGAAGCGTCAGTTATGAGTTTCCCTTGTAGATTGACATTTTCGTTTGCTAGATTGAGTGGAGTTAATGATTTGTCAGCTAGCACCACAGCCCTATGCAGTGTGGATTGGTTGCTCTTTGTAAAAAGGATTTTCTTAAATTGTCTATTTGTTTATAATATAAGTTGTTCAGATCAATTAGGCCCCATCCTCCTTTTTCTCTTGGAAGTGTCAATCTCTCTATTGCTGATTTAGGATGATTGAGCGAGCGTAGCGAGCGTCTCCACTTGACTCTTATGGCTCGAATGTCTGTTTTTTTTTTTTTTTTTTTTCTGTTACTGCTTCGATACAGGTCGCACCGTTTCTCTGATCGACCTGAATTTTTTTACACATGTACATACCACCTAGGCGGGTTGCTGTATAGTTTTTGAACAAAATCCGATCGTTGGTTATAAAAAATAAAAAATAAATAAAAAAATAAATAAAATATTCCAATCGTTATGAAATTTTGCAGGGTCAATAAGTAAACATTTTCTCATATTTTACAAATTTTCAGCTAAATCGTTCAAGACCTTAAAGACTTACTGGTAATCATAATTCGACAAATGATGTTGGAGGAAGGATGAAGGATGAAGGAGGCGCTGAAGATACAAAGATACACTTTAGAAGGCATGACGTGAATTAGTACAATGCAAAGATGTTTGAATAGTATATAGTGTAAAATGTCAATATCCAGTTAGGCCTACTACTGTGTGGTGGGCCTTATGGGAAATGTCGTACTCGGGTCATGTTGCACGTACCGGTGCTCGCTCAACAACGCGTCCAACTGAGCGTTTTCCTAGTGTATTCTGTGTTTGGTAAGTGTAGTACGAGTTAATATTTCCAACGCGTGGATGTCTGTCTGCGTCCATTTAATGATTCCGAATGAATATGTCAGTACTGGTACAGCATATGTATTTATTGATGTGATCTTGTTTTTACCGTTTAGTTGCGTCTTGAGGATAGACTTTAGTCGTTTCTTGTATATTATTATATTATATATTCTTGTATATATATTGGTATATATTTCTTGTATTATTATTATTATTATTATTATTATTATTATTATTATTATTATTATGTGTGGCTCGTTGATCTTGTGGTTAGCGTATCTGCTTCCAATGCAGAAGGTCCAGGGCTCGATTCCCGCTAAAGTCAGAAGATTTTTTACTTCTGATTTGGACTTCAGTCCATCAGTTCTTGTCTTAGGAGTTTGTAAACGGTGACTTTGGAGCCGTCCTAGCAACGAAGCACATAATAATTTCAGAGTTGTTCTGAATCGGCCTTGTTGATTCTGGCGTTGATTCGCGGGTTTTTCGCACTGTCCATAACCACTGATTGCTATATTTCCTATTAAAAATATCGATCTTTGGTTGGTTATCGCTCACTCGTCGATTGCGTCGGGGCCTGCAGGGTTGGCTTGGTCGCTTTGATTTAAAGTCCCCCACTGAAAATCAGTTATATAACTGAGTGGGTAGACTCTAAATAAAATTTATTATTATTATTATTATTATTATTATTATTATTATTATTATTATTATTATTATTATTATACCGATCTAAGTTCCTGGGTCATCACACCACAACACGTGTTACCGATTTTAATATCATGAGGGCAAACGAAGTTTAGATGGTTATTTTCAGCAATTTTTTGCAATTGGTGTTTAGAAGACAAAATTAAGAAATAACTGTTCAACTTTCTTAAAAAAATTTCATCTAAATCAAAGTTACAAACTGGGCACTGTTGAGTGATTTCTGTGCCCACATAACTTTGGCATACATTACATACAAAATGAATTATGGATGTGACGACACAGTAGTCGTGAACTCTGAATCTAGAGCGCAGCCTCACTAAAATGTTGCAGTGCGCAGCGCGAGTCGTGAGAAAACTTGTCCTTCCGGTTAAACACACACCCTTAAAGAAATCATGTTGCATGACATAATTTGACGCGATCTGCTATTGGAAGGTTTCATGTGTTTCAGTGCATGGTTAACTTTTTCTCGTTCAGTACCCGTCAAATACCTAGTCTTGGCCCATTTTCCGGCCCCATGATTTTGAAGTCGTCCATCACCAAATACCTTACCAATTGCGGACACATTATCAGTGGGTTCATTTTCAATAACTTACTTGTACGATTTACATAGGGGGTATGCACAGCAGACTCCAATTGTTGCAAAGGTATGAATATGTAATTTGCAACCGAGTCTTCCAATATTAAAACTGTCCTTTTCCACTTTATGAAATTTAGATAAATTATAAAAAACTAATGATGTATTCAATTTTTGTTTTATAAATTGGGAACTAGTTACATGCATACTAAAAAAAAAATGGATTTTGATATATAACCCTGAAAATGTTAACCTAAGCATAAACGTTACTTTAAATCTAAGTTTGGACAAGGCTAGTTTTAAAACTTAAACCTGGATAGGTAAGTTTTAAAACTACAACACAAATGATATTTACTTACATGACAATTGTCTGTTTACCATTGTTCTTATTTATTTATAAATTATTATATTTACATATATTTTATTAGAAGATGAAAATTATCATTTTGTTGATTGTAGGAAGTGAATATTAACATTAAAATACATTTAAATAATATGAAGCAGGCACGCTTTAGGCATACACTCTTAGTCAACCGTCGTCCACATTGATGTCACGCAAGTCTTCGTCGTTTTCATTTGCATTATTCATTACGATTGTTTCGTTATGGTTCATTGCATCTTTATGAAAAGATAAACATTCTAGATCCGTCCATTTGACGCCGAAGTGCTTTGTTAGAAGATTGTCAATGTCTTTGAGTTTTGCCGGTTTGATAGGTACTCCTGAGGGACGGTCTTGTTGTGACCATTAAGTTGATGGCCATCAAATTCCAACTCGCAACCTTCTCGTGGTTTGGCCCGTGATTAGGGGAGTTCTTCTCCCTGAAACTAATGGCGAGCTCTGGGTCGTCGTCGGGGAACTTTCCCCTTCCAGTGTGTGACCAATGTGTGACCAATGTGTGAAATGTGACCCCATCCAGAATCGAACTGTCTTGGCTTACCTTTGAGCAACGACGTGTGTATCACTCTCTTTCTCTTCTACACAATATCATCAACAATTCTGCTCCAGTTTATCTTTCACAATATGTAAATCTTCTTAATTGCAATCATGAGAACAACACACAGTCACAATCAACATTAACTTTAAAAATTCCCAAACATAAAACCTTCTTACATAGTAATTTATTTTCTGTTTCTGCTGCCCGAGCATGGAACCTAATTCCTTCAAACATTTGCATTACCAAATCTAAATCAGCCTTAAAAAACAAATGTTATTCGTATTTACTTGATTCTTTTTCTTTGTAACTAACAAATTTTTAAAAAAAAAAAAAATTTCATTTTTTTGAAAGTTTAAAAAGCATCTGGGTTTTTTAGTATTTCTTTAAAAGATTATTGATGGATTTTGTATTTTTTTATTATGTATTGAGGGTTTTTTTAAAGTGCTAAAAAATAATTACATATCATATTAAATTTATTATTTAAAACTGTTTTTTACTTCAAAACGTTAAGTGATTTAACCTGCTACTTCCTATTTTTATTTTTTAAAAATTTTTATATCTTTGTATTGTTCATTGTGTGGTTTTTTTTTGCTTGTGTAATAATTAAAATTGTAGTGCTTTTTTAGCAGAACAAAAGGTCAGGGCCCTTAAGCTTTCCCAAGAATTGAAAAAAAAGACCTTTTATTATTTTTATTATTTTATTATTTTTTTATTATTTTTATTATTTTTAATTATTATTATTATTATTATTATTATCATCTTTCATTTTTATTATTATTATTATTTTTATTTTTTTGGTGTATTTCATAAAAACTGGGTTTAAAACCGGAGTAACATGTTGTAGGATTTAGTCAATACTCCATGTGTACCTATTACATACATTATTATTTTTGTCTTAACTTAACAAAAATAAGTTTTTTAAAAATTGAATATTGTTTGTAGATGATTTTTTCTTTTGCTGTGTAGGTCGTGGCCGTTTTCTCGTCGCCACCCTGCTTTTTGCTCTTGGACTAGGGAAACCACGAAAAACCTTCAGGATGGAAGCGTCTCGAAATCTCAAAGTATCATTCTTAGTTTAGAAATTTACAATATTTACCTTTTGGTTTTATGCCTTTTGAGTCTCGATGTATACTTTGGGTTTTGAAGATCTAGTTTTTTAAGGGCTTTCATGTAGCTTCTTCGTTATGATGCCTTGGCTGATAAATGAATGGGTTTTGTTTTACCTTTTTCTTTTTCCACATTTTTGACCCTCAATTGCAAGTTCACTATACTTGTCAATTTTTTTTTCCCACGTGGTCCCGACGTTATGGAAATTTGGGATGAACTCGAAAGGGGTAGTTTCTTGTTTTTTCTTGAAATTTTTTATTAAACCCGGTCTGTTGTGATGTTCGTTTGGTCTGTTAAAACTGTGCGGTCGTAAAAAAATTTGTAATCTTTAAAACTGTACTTTCTCTGGTTTGTATTTGTAGAAAGGTGTGGGGTGTGTCAATGGGGTTTGCTTGTTTGCTATTTTTTGAGAATAATGTTAGCTACTTGGTTATGTCGTAGGGGTAATCTGTTTGACATAGTGATGCCCCCGGTATGATGTGTTCGTTTTTTCACCCCTTCCTACATTTTCTACTTGATCGTTTACTGTCCATCTTGTTTTTGTTTTTTTTAAAATTTGTTTTCGCAATCCTCTGTCTTGAATACCCATAAAAAAACCTTCTTTTTTCCCCCAAAAAGTTCCCCGTTGTTTAACCACCTATTTGATGTTAATATCTAGTGCCCTTTTGTGTAGTTCACTAATGTCTCTTGTGTAGGGTCTTTTCTGAGAGACGTAACTTTTTTGAAGCGTCTTTTAAGTTTCCCTTGTAGATTGACATTTTCTTTTGCTAAGAGTGGGGGTTAAAGTTTTTGGCAGCAGCACCACAGCCCTATGCAGGGGGGAGGGGTTGCCTTTGAAAAAAAAGTTTTTTCTTAAAATGTCTATTTGTTTTTATAATTGTTCAGATAAATTAGGCCCCCGTCCCCCTTTTTTCTTTTGGGAAGTGTCAATCTCTTTTTGCTGATTTAGGTGTTTTATTCTGTTTTTGGTAAGTGTAGTACGATTTAATATTTCCAACGCGGGGATTTGCTGCGCCCCCTTTAATGTTTCCAAATGAATATGCATACTGGTCAGCTATGTATTATTGCTGTGATCTTTTTTTTTACCGTTTAGTTGCGTTTGAGGATGACTTTAGTCGTTTTTGTATGTATCTTCAATTTTGCTTTCAAAAACTTTATGTTAATTCTGGCAGCTTGGAAATCCTAAATTTTGTATAATCGTTATCGTCCTTTATTCCAACCCTATTTCCACCCATCTAGCGGAACTTTCTGCTTGTGTAACCTTACCTTTTTCGATAGTAGCGTTTACATTTGTCTACCCCCAAACTCCATGCGATTTTGACAAAATTCTAATGTTGTATTGATAGGACGTTTATTTGAGAAAAAATTTGATGCATACAACTTTGGGTCATCCAGTAGAATAGGTGGGAAATTGGGGTGAATACCCATTATTGTCCTTAATTTTAAATCCGTATGTCGTTTCGTTAAAGATATGTGCAGGGGGTTTAATGACAGACAAAACCAAAGCACTAATGAGTCACCTTGAAAATGCCACTTTTAATTTTGTTTTGGGATCTGTAGTTATCTGCTGGTTTTTATATTTAGTTTTAGTTTTGTTTCCATGTCTCCATTACTGTTTAAAAAAAGTTTAAAATTACTGGGTTTGATTTTATATTTTTGAAAAAATCTGAATAGCCATGTGGTGGTGTTGATAAAGGCTTTTTGTAGTAAAATTTTTTTTACGTGAAAATTCCCTTTTTTTATTGTGGCCATTCATTACAGTAGAGTCAATAATAAGTTGTTCTTTACTCCCTGTGATTCTTACACACCCTTTTGTTCCCCGGCCATGATTTGTGTTCTTCGCAATGAATATACTTTATTTGTTATGCAGAAGTCAATATTTTTATATAGTTGGTGGGGCAGTAATTGGCCGAATTTACTTGGGTTCTTCGGTCATTGTCCTTTTGGTTTTTTGAAAAAGGTTACTCCTTCATAAAATTCGGGGATTTCTTTAACTCCATTTATAAACTCGTTAGACATTTTTAATTGATTGTGAGTAGTATTGAATTTTTCCAAAAAATTTTTAAAATTATCTTCCGGTGCTTTCCAGCTTTTGTAGCACGATTGTCGACTTAATTCATCAATAGTTATACCTTCGAATTCATCCATTAATATCGCTCTCCTAGCTATTTCATCTTTAAACCTTTTGCATCCTGGTTGTGTGCTACCGGGTTACCCCATATTCCTGTCCAAAACTCTTCTATCTCTGTCTTAGTTGGTGTTCCATTTCCCATTTTTTCTTCGGTACTAGATAGTTTTGGTAAAAAAATGTTTTTCCCTTTTTTTAAAAATTTGGTTTTGTTTTTTTCAATACTACTTTTTTTTATCTTTTTAAACTCTTAGTAGAGCACTTATTTTTGTTTAAGTGTATCCAAAAATTGTGATGAATTGTTAAGGTTTTTGCTTTTTAGTGAACCTTGAAAACTTTCAAATAATTTTGGCAGTTCTTATCACATTTTTAGATCGATTACCCTTCGGTATTGTTCCAGTCGACCCATATCTCTCCTAAGCTCACGATTTTCCCCAAATAGTCGTTTCCCATTTCGTACTTTTCTTTTCCTGTTTTGTCTTTTAAAAATGTTGCAGATTTTACCTTTTTAAACCCAAATATCTAACCACGCTACAGCGGCACAATAAATTGCCGCATGAAAGTCTGCAAATGATATTCGTCTTGTGTTAATCTGATAAAATATGTGGTTCATTAGGACCGCTGTCTTCATTTCCCTTTTAAGCTTGGGTTTAGGATGTATGGTTTTTTTTGGGTGTATTTCCAAAATTGACAGGCTGTTGTAAATGCTAAAGCTAGGATGTTCTTTAGATTTATCATGTCAGGGGTATTTTTTTATTGCGTTTGCATATCTACCTCTTTTGTTTGATCGTTAGTTGTTTTGGGTATCTTTATCTTCTTGGTTGGTTTGGTATTTTATGGGTTTGGACGTTCTGGTGGCCTGGACGTTCTGGATAGGTTGGATGTTTGATAGGCCTGGACGTTCTGGTAAATCTGGGTGTTTGGTTGGTCTGGGCGTTCTATAGGTCTGGGGCTTCTGGTTGGTCTGGAAGTTCTGGTGTGTCTGGTAGTTTTTAAAATTTTTGCAGGTAGGGCAATACCGCTATTTTGGTAGTTCAGTAGCCTGGTAGAAGTGGTCTTTTTCTTCGCTGTCCTCTTTCTGATGTAAAATTTCCGTTATCATCTTTATGCGCTTTTAGTCGTTCTTTACTTCGGTTTTTTTTCTATTTTAATATGTTACTGGTAACTTTTATTTTTAACTAAATTCTTCTTTGGGCAGCATTCTCGGGTTCACTTACTTTTAAAAATGGTATTCACGAAAAAACTCCCTATTGAGCTCTTGGATAACCTTTAAAACATCCTAATAACGTTACCCTATAATAGTACGCACAACAAAAGTTATAAACTTCTGGGGGCCATTTTTGCGGTCTCATTTTTTCCCCTTTTGGGGGTCTGTAATGATTCCCCTTACAGAAACATCCGTCTGTTATTCCCCATTTTCCTGTTTTAGTAAAATTTTTTACTATCTGTCAAAGTCACCTATTATTGTTATTTTTTTATAAAGTCAATGCACTTAAAAAAAGAATGAAAAACACTTTTCTAAGATTCTCAATTTCAGGGCGGTGATGATTTTTCGCTTCTCAACCTCCTTGCCTTTGTTTTTATAAATCTTTTCTTATTTTTACGAATTTAAAAAGACTTCAATTTCTCATTTTTGCAAAATAATTAAAAGGTGCTTACGTAAAAAGCTAAAAATTATACTATTTTAATAATTTACCTTGCTGAAAAATTACAAAAATCCTCTAAAAAAGAATATAGCCTACCACTAAATGTCAAAAAATTTAAAAAAATTCAATGTTTTAAAGCAATTTATAGCCTAGGTTTTTTCAATCATATATAACTACAAAATAATGGTATAAAAAAAAAAACTAAAACTTCCCTAAGTCACTTGTAGAAAGTACTAGTAGATCAAGATGCAGTCAAATTTGAGAGGAATGTTGTATTTCAGCGGCAAAAAGAAATTTAACCAGCAATTATCTCGAGCGGACTACTTGTAACCCAACAATGTTGGGGTTATTATTATTATTTTTTATTATTATTTTTTATAATTATTTATTTTATTATTTTTATTATTATTATTATATTATTATATTCCCTTTTACTACCTCCCCCATGGCGACGACAATGACAAAATGGGCGGAGATGACACAGCGGAGACACCACGATGGGGGGAACCCCTGCCCTCCCCCCTACGCTTGTGGCGGTTTGACCAGCACAAGCCTGCCCAGTGTCCCCCCCTTTGCCCCCGCGTCACCCCTAGCCCCCCCCCTTTCGTCCGATTATTTAAATTGAGTAATATGAGACTTTAAAACAATATCCAACAATAAATTTTCCTTTTAAAATCCCTTTGTTGTATTCTGTGTTTGAACAGTACCATCATTTAAAAATTTTTAAGATTTTGGGAAAAAAATAGGTTTTCATCAACTGCTCCTTTAAAAAGGTTTTGGTTTTTGCATGGGGGTAGGACCCCTTTGTTTTCGTCCCACCAGTGTGTAGTAAATTAACATTGCATTTGAAAAATTTTGTCTACATCCTTGTCCTTGTACGTAGACCGGGAAAAACTTTTGCTTCCACGACCAAATTTTAAATTTTTTTGGTTTGGTTTTATATTCTCTTTACACTGTTAGGGGACGTGTTTGTGTCCGAAATTCAGTTTTTTCTTGTGGGTTTCCCCCACTTGTGGCGGGGGGACATTTTTCTCTGCATTGGCGATACCACCAAAAGAGCAGAAGTTTCCCCCAAAATATTTCCAGGTTGTAGGGTTTATTAAACAAATTTATCATAATCACATTTGATCCTTTGAAACATTTTTTGGGCGTAATTTATAAGTTCTACGTCGTTAAACTATCTCTTTAGTGGTTGCTTTTCTTGTGGTAATGTACAGCGCTCAGTTTTTTTCTCTTGATATTATGTTCCTCCTTCCGGAATGGAGAACCCCCAAAAAATCATTTTAAGAAAATTTAAAAAAAAAAAAAAAAAAGACGCGTTTGAGACTCCCATTAAAATATTGCTTGGGCCCCCTCTTTTGAAGAAGGTCGTCATCCGTACGAATAATTTTAAAACGAAACCGTGAACCCAAAATTTAAATAAAAACGTCCCCAGAAAAACAGTGCTGGTCTCAAGACGCTTGGCGAAATCAAAGGAATTGACCACTACTTCGGGACAGTCGGTTACAGTACAAGATCTTAAGCCACCCGCAAATCTTTTTTTTGCAAAACCGGGAAAATAATTTGTGTTCAGTTTGACACTGACGTCCAAAACCCCATTTAAATTTGAAATCAAAAAATAAGGACCTTTTAAAACAATATAAATTCTGTTCACAGTAGTTTGGTGTGCAGCTCGTATGTTTTTTAAAATTTTAATAAATAAATATGATAAAGTTATAACAAGTTGCAATCATTTAAACTTTTACAAAGTTTCGGTTCCTTTAAATTTTTGGGTTTCCTTTTTAAAGGAAGGACACTCTTTTCTTTAAAACTCCCAATCGTTTTTTTCTTCGTGGTTCTTTTTCGGGGGCTGTTGCAGGGCTTCTTCGTTATTTTTAAACGTTGGTTTTCGTGGGACAGTCGCAAAATATCTCGAAACAGCTTTTGCATTGAAAAAAAAATTGGTCAACAAGAACTTTTAAAGTATGAACCTAAAATCAAGGATATCGACTGACACAGAGATCGTTTTGAATCTGTTAATCTGTTTTTTTAATTATTTTAATTTTTTTTATTTTATTATTATTATTATTATATTATTATAAAAATAATGTTTGCATAAAATTAAAATTAGGAAGGAAAAACAAAAAACAAAAAAAAAAACATTATAAGAAAGTTTTACCTTCTAGGGATCACAGAAACCATTTAGGTGCGCTATATGATTTCTGCCCGTCTGGCTTTTAAATGATTTTGGTGCCGAAAACCGTCGACCCCTTGGCAAACAAGTCCAATTTTTATCATTACTTTGTGAAACCTGTATCGGTGCAGTAAAAAGCCTAGGTACAACCGTCTTGGGTGAGAAGGCCCGAAAGTTTAAAAATTTGGGGCTATTTGACATGTTTGGTCACCTTGCACAACGTTTCTTACAATTTTTCCCAAAAAAAAATTTGGGAAAATTTTCCGGGAAAAACCCATCCGAAACTAAACATGCGGACAGTTTTTTATGAAACATCTGGGAAAAAATTTTTAGCTATATTTGGTATGTTATGAAATATAATTTATGTGGTTTTTCGAAATATTTAGCTTTCTTCAAAAGAAATTAACACTAATTAACTGCGCAAAGCTTTAAAGGGGCGGGGACAAACGTTACAAAACGCCAGCGAATTTAAAAATCTAAATGAAGATGCCACAGGGGTAAAAAAGAAATATATTTTTGTCCCATTTGTTGTTTGAATTCTAAGAAGAAGCCATCCAAAAAACAATGCATTTTAATAATTTTATTCACTAAGCATCTTAAAAGACTTCTCAAACTCGTAGATGCAGGATTAACAAAGGGAATTTTTTGCATGATAAAAGGAAAAAGGCCAAAATTTTAAAACATTTGACGTGACGGTTATTACAAGTTTTGCAATGTTTGTGTATGTACAGGTGGGGTAACTTTTGCCCTGCAACCCCTTTTTTATTCATGCCAATTCTTCAGGTTCAAAAATGAAAGCCAAAAACATGGGTTTTATTTTAGGGCCGTTTAAGGGGTGACGGGGGGGGGGTACCGGCTTGGAAGAGCCAGAATTACACAAACACAAATTACCCAAAGTCTCCCTAAATTTAATGTTTTTGCTGGAGGGGAAACCCGGGATTTTTTTGGTGAAACTGGCGTTCAATTGTACAAACATTTTCATCAGGTTACGTATGTTTCCTCTTTTACCGGGTATCATAGTTTAGCAATACGGAATTTTGCCCAATAGGGTTTTTGAACCCTTCAAAAATTCGTTTGGGCCTCAAAGTCCTACTCGATGAACGAAATGACGACGATGAAAAAAAGAAAAACCTGCCATTGACAAAATTGTCATTGGGGGGGGGAAGGGGGAAAGAAATAACAAATAACAAATACACCCGACGGCGACGAAAATGACAACACGGACAGATGATGACACAGGAAGACAACCACGACGTGGGAACCCCCTGCCCTGCCCTTTTGCCGGGACGGGCCTCCGTCCACCCCTACCCCCCCCTTACTTTCTCCCCTTGGAATTAGATTGTGGTAACTCAACTTATTAAAATTTGTTTTTTTTTGGAGCCAAAAATAACTTAGCTGTTAAAGCGCCCAAAAAACTACTAATATAAATTGGATTATTATTTATTTAAGCCGTTATCATCATTCATGTCGACCGGACGTTTGAACCCAAATGGCAGGGATCATACTCTTCAATGCCGCGTTTTTTACGGCGCTAATAGTTATCCTTTTAGGTTTGGCATCTTGAAGTTAGAGATCCGGGGCAATTTTAGGGGGTGGGTAACGTGACGGGGGGTGGGGCTGTCAGATCATTTTTTCTTCATGTTTAAGGTTCATATCTTAGACTAAGAATAGCTTAGTGAAACCTTGAACTTGACAAATAGTCTTTGTTGTCTAAGAATTCCTCCACATGTACCTTATAAGAAAAATTTCTTGAGCCTCCACTGAAAAAGGGGTATCAATTTAATTCGCCCCCTTCTCTGGTATGGCCCGTGGTAGGAGATTTTACCCCCTTAAAACTAATGGCGAGCTCTGGGTCGTCTCGGGGAACTTTCCCCTTCCCTTGATACCTCCCCCCAAAGGCGCGACAATGAAAAATGGACGGATGATGACACAGACGGAGACGACCCAAAGACGTGGGGGAAAAACCTGCCCCCCCATAAGCTTGTGGTGGCGACCAGCCAGGGTTTCCACCCCTTGTCCCCCCCTGTCATCCCTTTCGTACCCCCCCTTCGTCTCGATTAGCCAAATTGCAAAATATGAGACGTTAAACCCAAAATCTATCAATCTCCCGGTTGCTGTAAACATTAGATGTCGAAATAAACCGGACCCGGGATACATCTTCCCCACTGTACCGGAACCTTTTTGATTTTTTTTTTACTTTTTTGTTTTCCGCGGAAAGACGAACGCTTGTATTAATGCGTTTAATTATGAATCTTTTTGGCACGTGGATTTTACTTCGCTTCGTGAATTAAAAGACGATGTAACACCCAGTTTTCTTCAATTCGCTCTTTTCGACGCGAAAAGGTTGTTTTCCCCGTCTACGCATTGGACACACACATCTCACCAGGATACCTTTTTTGAGGCGAAGATCCCCCCCATGTGACAGTGTGGTGAGATTTTAACTGTTTAAACACATTTAGAAAAAGTCCCCCCAAAACATGGGCGAAGAAAAGATTTAAACAAAAAATATTTAAAAGAAAAATTTTGTTGATGAATCCCGAGATATAGCCCAAAGGGTTTTTTAAAAATTGAAATCAACAAAGCTGTATAATAGAATTTAAAAAATAGCACATCACTCTAAAAAAAGAAAAAACCCGGCACTATAACTTAGGGGTTGTGTGCCTTAAACCCAATAAAACTATTCTTTTAACAAAAGAAAGATAAAAATTTAAAAGAATAAGTAAACGCGGCGCGAATTACCGCGGATATAGTGTAATCGGCACGCGATTACATTTTCTTTAGATTTTTGTTTGTCAAAGACATGGAAGTGTCATAAAATTCTGAAATCTCCCCAAGAATTCCCGGGATATCCACATTGGTCCCGACAGTTGCGACACATTTAGGTGGGCCCCTCGTTTCGCCATGACATTTTGCGCCGATCGACCCCCAACTGATAAGGTGCCCCGTGTGCGCGGGTTCTTTGAAAATATTTAGAACTTTTTTTAAAAACCAGGGTGGGTAGTCGAGCCGAGGTTGAGCTGCTCATGAGCAAGAATCTACCCCCTCACTACTCAGACAAGCAATTTAGAGCTTTTGGGTTTTAGGGCATGGTCTAGAACAGTCCTACGTGTGAAGGGGCTTTAAGTCCCAGTAAAGAGTAAACAAGACTGTATGATTTCCCCAAAAAAGTGCGTAGAATGTGCCCAAAGGGAAAGATGAAAAAGACGAACAGGTGTAATTCAGGTACTGGGAGCAGAAAAAATTTTAGTAGAGAGAAAAAGAAGGAAATAATTTAAAAAAGAAAAAATCCAGTACATTAGAAAAATGCACACAAAAAAACAATTTTCCCCACAAGGCCTGGCAAAAATGTTGTAACAATGGTCCTACATGTCTTTGAAAAAGATTCATCACGTCAGCCCCGTTGTCCCCATTTAAAGGTCATCAGCTTTTTGGGAAGCCCTGCAAAACTTTATCTTTGGCTCCTCCTCACTCAACAATTTCTCGAACACTTCTACATTTGCCAATTTATTCTCAGAATTTCGCTTGAAGTTTTCAGAAGCCGAGGAAAAACTTCTTTGGGAATCTTTTTTTCTTTCCCGCACCTTTTTCCATCCGTTAAAACTTTTCTCTAGTGAGTTTTTAGTGGCCCGAAAAATGCCATGCCAAGAGGTTGAGTTTCCGTTTTTTTTCCCCCTGCAAACTTTTTCTTTTTTTTCTTTACCAGTTGAGCCAGGGTTTAGCCGAGCTCGTTTAACCGGGTTCCATCGAACACCCAGTTAAGCGAATCGGGGTGGGCATGGGGAGATTTGGGGGACCCCTCTGTCCTGAAATCACGGATACCGTGGTTAGAGCAGATGGAGGGTTCTAAAGCTAGTTGTAACGGCTTCGTTCCCTCGAAGTCTCGGCAGTCCGGGTTAGTGGGGGAACCTATTGTCTGCAAAAGTTTTAGGTCCTTTCGGATGGGACGTTATGCCGTTGGTCCCCTTTGGGATTTTTTAAGGAGTAGGCTACGTGCCGGGTACCGGGGTTTCCCCCCCTCCCTTCTGTTTATACTTCATCCTCATCTATCTCCACCCTCATTCGATTAGCCAAAGTGCATAAATATGAGCGTTAAGCAATATCCCAAACCAAACCAAAAAACTTTTTTTTGCCGTCGGAAGACGAACGCATTTTTAAGATTCAATTTTTGCAATTTTTGTGGCACGTGGATTATTCGCTTCGGAATTAAAAGACGATGTAAACCCTAGTTTTTTCAAATTTGCTCTTTCGACGCGAAAAGGGTTGTTTGACCCGTCTACCCGATTGGACAACAATCTCACTCAGGATACCTTTTTGAGGCGAAAATCCACCCCCTGTGAGCAGTGTGGTGAGATTTTAACTGTAACACATTTTAGTAGAATGTCCCCCAAAACATGGACGAGAGGAATAATTTTAAATAAAAACCCAATTTAATAGAAATTTTATGAGATCTGAGAATAAACAAATGTTTTTTTAAAAACGAAATCAACAAAGTGTATAAAGAATTTAAAAATTACACATCAATCTAAAAAAACAATAGGGCACTAATAACCTTAGTGTTTTGTGCCCTTAAACCCTAATAATAATAACTATTAAAAAAAAAATGTAATTTTTTGGGAAAAAATTAGGGCCCAAACGTTGGCCCATGCACGATTGACATGTTTACCCCGTTTTTACCCGTAGCCATTCAAGATCAGATGGCACAGTTATCACAAAATTGGTAATACATAATGTCAGCAACACACAATAGCAATTTTATCGATCGGTGTATTAGATTGATTTTTTTTTCAACCCAAAAAATCTGTAGGCAAAAACTTTCAATATGTATATTTTGCCGCATAGACCAAGACTGCCGCTCTACTGGATGCACAAGCTTGCAAGTTACGAGTCGTTTCTAGTCGAGAGAGGGTAAAAGTTTGGGAAACAACAGCCGCGCACACGCAAATCACACATACGGCTATGTCAAAAACCCCCGTTGCCATCACAATGCTCCCCATTTAGTTGTCAAGAAAAAAACGTACAGTAATAGCACAGTAAAGCCTTTTTTTTTTGCCTCCCTCCCAAGCTTTAGAAAAAGAACTTTAATTTTCCCTTTTAGTAAGCCAATTGAATTTCACTGGTTGTGGGGCTTTTAAAAGCGACCAAGTTTGGATCGGGCAAGAGAGAAGACGGTTTCTCTGTAAAAATTTGAAGCAGTCGATAATGACAGCCACAGGCACCAAAAGCTTCTTTTAAAACGGGTGGCATGTTTTTTCAATTTTTCAGGTTTGGGCCCCTTTGGGTTAAAAAAGAAGTCGAGTGATAAGTGGTTTTTGGCTTTTGGTACATAAGAAGTCTTTTAACCAAAACAAAACCGTTTTACCCCACAAGGCTTCCAAAACCTCCCTTTAGCTGTCCGTGCCAATGCGGATTTATATTAGGTGAATCAAGCGACCATTGGAGTTGGGTGAAAGAACACAAGAACAGTGTAGCACAGCGGGAAAGTACATAATTCAAAAATCGCAGAACATGTATATGAAAAATATCTTTCATCAATTGGGGGAATACCAATGCAATATGCAAGAATCCCAATTTGGAAAAAAAAGGGAAACTTTAAAGGAAGTTTTTTCATGGCATGTACATCTAAATTTATGAGTTCCCCCAGTGCCCATTGTCCCCCAATAGGAATGGAACCTCCCCCACGGCGACGACAAAGACAACACGAGGATGATGAGACGGACGGAGACGACCCCGACGTGGGGGAACCCCTTCCCCCCATATGTTGTGGGGGTTCGACCGCACAGGCCCGTCCACCCCTTCCCCCCGCGTCTCCCTTTCGCCCCCTTCGTCTCGATTAGCCAAAATGCATAAATATAGACGTAAAGCAAATCCAATCAAAATCCCATTTCGGAAGATTCTGCATTATCGCCTCCTGAAACCCCATTAATACAGACCCACCTCAATTTTTTGCTATTAAAACTTGCCGGGCCTACAAGATAATATCAAGTATATGCAGTTTCAAAAAATTTATGTTTTAGGGGTAGGCCATATTACCGGGGATTCATTTTAAAGGGTGCAAACCATCGACCAATTTTTACGAAAATTTGATGGTTAGTTAAGAGGGGGACGCTGAGCTTGGCCCAAAATAAAAGCGCCAAACAGGTGTTAATGATTTCTGCTGAAAAAGGGTTTGGTAATATCATTAAAATTTTGAATGGAGTTAATAAAGTACTTTAAATTGATATCCGAATTTGGTTGCACAAAAAAGGTTGAAGACTTTGCGAGAATAAGTTCAAAACGTGAAAATATGGGAAATCCAAAAAAAAATTGGAAAATTACAAAATTTTTTGAAAAAAATTTCCCACAAAAACGGGGGTTTTGCTTGATAAAAAAACCCCCAAAAAAATTAAACCTTTGGGGGTTTTAAAATTTTTTTTAAAGTTTTGGTTCCCTTATAAA
>JAMZAV010012241.1:0-15200 GCA_024449915.1 Sweltsa coloradensis
TCCCCAGGATGGCTCCATAGAGTTCGAGGGTTCATCCGGGCTCTATCTACTAACGTTCTGTACCGGTCTGTAACATGCGTGTATTCACAAGGAGTTTGTTTTGTCCCAGGATGGCTCCAAGAGTTCGGAGTTCATCCGAGCGCAAATTCTATCTATACGTTCTTACCGGTCTGTAACATGCGTGTATTCACAAGGGGTTTTGTGTCCCAGGATGGCTCCATAGAGTTCGAGGAGTTCATCCGAGCGCTCTCTATCACGTCTCGTGGGAACCTTGACGAGAAACTACACTGTGAGTACACTGACGTAACATTCTAGATACCATTTCAGATGTTGTGTGTGCTCCCCTCCCTCTTTCCGCCCCCCCCCCCTAAACATGGTTGCCCCCCCCAGCCCCCTCCCTATAACCCCTAGGCTAGAGTGGCGCATTACGCGCCCTTAATCCAAATAAACTTAAAAAAGTGTTTTGTTTTGAGTGAGGTAGTGTTACGTGAAAGTACTCAAATAGATAATATTCTTAAATATGTATTTACATGTTAGATCTCGAAATAATGCAATTATCCACATTCATACTATTTGGTTCCCCTTTTGATGACTGATTTAAAATGCATAAACGATTTATAAGATAATGTTAAAAGACGAAAAACAAACAATAACATAAGATCGAATACATTTTTGTTATTTTTTATATATACCTCTAATTCTAATACTTTATTTTCTGGACGAATATGCCTTGGTAATACATAACGGTATTAACGTCTATATGTACTTATTTATTTCAAGACGATGTTCTATGCGAATATTGAGTGGTTATTTTTTGTATTGTAATTATGTTTATCCTTGAAATACCAACGTATAATGTTGTTATTTGAGATACCACTTGCCTCATAACCATTGCCACCTTATTGATTTTAATTCATGCATATCTTCAATCTTTGAGCAAAAGATTACAAAAGTTAATTTATTGAGTCCAAATGTTTCTATTTGTCAACTTGTTAAAACGTCTACTCGGCTAGCGAACCGCAGAGTCAACATTTCGGTCAGGGTTAGGTTTGGATATTGATGTATTTTGCGCAATATAGATAGAATCCGTATTTATAACATATTGGCGAACATTAATTCTCATTGACCTTTATACATTGAATGTAACGGGCTTCTACTCACGATATTAAATATTTATTCGCCACTTTAACATTGACATTTCGTAACTGAGTCCACCGTCGAACAAATACGTCACAAATGAAACCGCCCGCTGCCCAAACCATGTAACAACTGAGGCCAACCATCCAGACGCTGAAATATATGCCACTCAAACCAGACGTTTGATGCAGGATTCACTTTGAGCATCTCTCTCTCTCTCTCTCTCTCTCTCTCTCTCTCTCTCTCTCTCGTCAACTCTCTCATCCGTGAAACGTATTGACGTGAATCAAGCTGCCTCCACATTCATCTGCAAATGCCCGAAACGAAAATGTGCTTCACAAAGACTCAACATTTTCGTCTGCAGAACCGATATAATAATTGCGATCTCGAGAGAGTTGAATAATTTCCAATATTTTGTATTGATTATTTATTTTCCATTCAAATTAATAACTTTTTTGCTATTACTTTCATCATTATCATTTCATTTTCTTATATATACACTAAGAAAACAATATAATCATCAAACACACCATTAACTTATCTCATCAACTTTCAATATCACAGGCGGCAAAATATGACCTTACCGGTCGAAGCTCCATAGTTTCTCACGTCGTCGTTTTCGAGTTCTTTGATAGTACTTATTCCTAGGTTATATAAAGTCATAAAATGAAAATGCCTTTTACACATTGTTGGCTGTTTTTGCTCTTGTTGACTAGCAATTTAGTTTGCACCCTAAGGGTTGGTTCTCTTTACGGCTCACATATTGTTTAATCCTGAATGTGTCAAGTTGTGTTTCTAGGGAACTGTCCTTCATTACGAAATTTGAATATGTCCCTACTAATTACCTCAAATACCGACCAGTAAAGTTTTTTATGAGTCCGGCTTTTATTAGCGCTAACTGTGAGCGAGGAAAAATTTGAACCGGGCTTCGCGCCGGAAAACGGCCATGCGCCATTGCAGGTGGGCGTGACGTCATCGTGAGGTTCGCCGAGGCGGCGAGCTGACAGTTCTGCCAATCAGCTTCCCCTCCTCACCTCACGATGACGTCACAACCAAAAGTCAAAACCCAGTAACTTTGAACATGCATAGAATCCACAGATTTTATTTTTTATAGTTTATTTTAATTGCTATGTTTATTAAATTGAATATTACAAATTACTAAATACGTGTAAGATATATTTGAAACCAAGGACAGTTCCCTAATAAAAAAGGCTTGCCCTTAACTAAAAGATTTCTATTTTTTATTTTTATTTAACGTCCATCCTATTCAGTTATAAAAACTGATTTACAAAGGAGGACAACTAAATAAATCTAATTACATAGATGCAGACACAACAATGCAGACAACAAACAAACAAAAGCAGACAAAAACAACCTTTCTAGTATTTGCTTAGCATATTGTACAACCAAATGAAACATCTCTGGAATAGCCTGATGTAAAATCCAGCTTTGGTAAAACACACTACTTCATTGCATTAAACTTTTTTTTAACGTTTTATAGCTGCGCTCATTTCGGACTAAGCGGAGCGAGCGAGTAATGCTCATTAAAGTTAACTGATGAACATACAAGCCAGGCGGAGTATGTCGATACACAGCCAACTCGCTCTAACCGAGGCGGAAAAGCTCTGATACACAGAATTGTGCGAAGTGCCGTAAAACACGCAACCACAGCGAAGCAGAGCTACTTTTAATCGCATTACAGAAGGATTAAAATACTACTAGAAGTTGCTTTCACGGGCATTTTAATAAGTCTCAAAAGAACATTAATGAAAACGGTAAAAGCAATATTAGAAACGTTTGAATCTTCATTTGAAAATTGTGGTTCATTAAAGAACGTTAAGTACGAATGAATTATTATAATATAAAAACCAATTTATCTTGATTACTTCATTTATTAATTTTTTATATAACATTGCGTAAAAGCCTTGGGAACAATGACAATTATTTGCTTAAATACCAAACATATAATACATTATTATCATGATTTTATGGAAATCAATTAATTTCTGGATTGATTTCCATAAAAAAAATTACACCCACGGGATTGTTTCCCGATTAATGAAATTGAGAAATTATTATCATGTTTTTTTTTTCAATGTATAAACTACTGGGACATGAGAGATAATCAGTTGTCAATAATCTATACTACAAATTAATATGTCGCAGAAGAAATAATTGGTTTATTACGTCTTTGCATTTTTTTAAAAAATAGATAAGCTTTATTTTTAATTACAACAAAACATTACGATATATATAAAACATCTTAAACACATTTGAATAAAATACAATAATACCACCAACAACAAGAATACAAAGAAAATGAATCCCCCATGGGCCATGCGGCCTGTGCGTGAGGGCTTATTACTTTAAATATAATAATATAATATAGGATTTAATAACAAGAAATTCATGAGATAATTTAGATTATTTTTGTAAGGGAACATAACAAGCACAATATAGTACAATGTTTATGAATAACACATCAATAAAGTTAATAATATCAAAAATAGAGGGGATAATGAATATGGAATATTATTAATAATTATACAAAATTATTGTTGTAATTACCTTTCAGTACACACGACTCTGTTAAATCCTGTATTTGATAAATAAAATAGTATTTTGGACGTAAATCTGCACTTTTTAAATATTGATCATCGACAAAAATAACATATTATGTTGATTATTTATAATCTTTTTCAAACCAAATGTTTAACAAAGGAAAACTTACACAAATATTCCAAGATAGATCAAATATAAACAAAATGACCATGAACCATTTCTGACAACATATGATGAAAATAAAATAAAAACTTGATCTAAATTAATATTAAAATGCATCATACTAATCTTTATCTTTATCTTTTATCAAAAGAATTTAAAAATATATTGTTATATTGTATTGTTCATTGCTTTTTAAATGCCTGAAGCGACATTTAAGTACAAAATATAAAACTTGCGTGGATACTTCTATATTCGTCCTTCTCACAATCCAGGAATAACTCATAAACTTGTATAACTCCTCACATACAATAGCTATTACTATATAATATCATTTTATACATGTGATAGCTTCATCCCTTTTGGGCATACATATAATTCGTCCACAACTCAGTCCAGATAACAACTTTTTTATTGGAGAGCATAAATATGAGAAAAATTTATGTTCGTTGTGGCAAAGACTTACACTGACGTATATAGTTACCATTTTTAACGAGGTTGTATTAAAGTTAGGGCTTTTTTACGTCTTTATTGCACGAACCATTGTATGCGTCTTTTAAAAGAGGACGTTTATATACGCAACAGGGCACAAAGAGGTTTTTATTAAGCTCATTAAAATACAGATGTAATTACTTGTTTCCATTCAAAGTTTCATACCATAAACTTTAAGTTTATGAAAAGCTTTCAACAAAGAATTAAAACGTGACATTTGAAATGTCAACAGTTTCCGAAAATGAAACGTAAATTTTGAGATGTTTATTGTTTCACAAAATTTACAAAGAGTATAACATTAGAAATTGCATCTTTCACATCCAAAACTTCTACCTTGAATAATTAAGCGTTGCTATATTTGCGAGTGTTAGAATTTTGTATAAGCTCACTCGAATATTTTGTATGGTATTTTACTTTCAATTCGTTCAATATGAAAATTAATAAAGTCATGTTTGGCACTGCATGGCTCTGCTAATAGTACAAGGCGATTCAAGAGAAAAAGCCCAACTCGCGAACATCAGCTATAGTAAGAGGAAAGAATATTACTCCCTGAAGCTAGAGGCGAGCTCTGGCAATCGTCGTCGGGGACACCTCCCCTTTCCCTTGACGACCTCCCCGACGACGATGACAATGACACAACGAACGATGACAAAGACGATGACGACCGCGACGTGAGAAACCCACCCTCCTTCCCTTACCACTAGCTGGTTCTGACCAGCATGGGCCCCTCCTCCCCATATCCCTTATAGTGGGATCAAGGTGTCTTCTCAAAACACAACTATAGTGCAAAATGTGATACCAGCATCAAAAATTTGCAATTATGTAGATTTGTAATGAGAAATTTGAAAATAACTGGCTCCACGATGGGGTCTTATTATTTAACTATTAATTTAATTGATTCAATATAATTGGTTAATATGTGACACGAGTTTCAAAGTGGCAATAAAATAAGTCATGTTTGTATTAATTAAGAGCATTTTTCACCTTTATAAATAAAAAAAATACATTGAAAAAAATATATTGAAATATACATAAGTTATAGTTAAATATGTTGATTTTGCTGATTTTTAGTTTTGAACCAAAAGATCAACGTTAAAGTAAAATTTCTCCTAACCAATGATATCACAGTGTTCAAAAAAAGAGCTGGTAACTATAATTAATATCTCATTTTTCAATTTTCAATAAAAGTAATTACAATATATTTAACACAAATAACAATATGGCGTAAATATGTCTAACTATGGTATAAAATATGATACCAAATTAAAAATTAAGCAATCTTAAAGCTTTTGTAATGAGAAATTCGAAAATAACTGGCTCCAAGTGAGTGTTTTGTATTTAACTATTGATTGATTAATTAACATTAATTAGTTAATTTAGTCCTAAACTTTCAAAGTGAAGACAAATTTGTAGTGTTTGGTATCAATTGAAAGCATTTTTTACCAACATTAAGAAAAAAAATACATTAAAAAAATATATTGAAATGGATATAATATGTTATAGTTAAATATGTTGATTTTGTAATTTTTTAGTTTTTGAACCAAAAGATCAAATTTAAAGTAAAATTTCTTCTTACCAATGATATCACAGTGTTCACAAAAGAACTGGTAACTATAATTAATATATCATTTTTTAATTTTATAATAGTAATTAACAAATATATCTTCACAAATTAAAAAATTATCTTAAATTGAAAAGTTACAGAAACATGTAGTGTAACGTAGCAAAATGCATCATTTAACTTGTTTATATCCAACTCAAAGATAATGTAATAAGAATTTCGAAAATCACTGGCTCCAGGCTGAGTTTTGAGTATTTAACTATGAATTGATTAATCAAATTAAATACTTAATTGTGTCCAAAAATATTAAAGTGAAGGTAAATTTGTCATGTTTTGGTATCAAATGAAAGCAATTGTCACCAACATTAAGAAAAAAATACAATAAAAAAATATATTGAAATATATATTAATGTTATAGTTAAATATGTTGATTTTGTGATTTTTAGTTTTGAACCAAAACATCAACTTTAAAGTAAAATTCTTCTAGCCAATGATAACACAGTGCTAACAAAAGAGCTGGTAACTTTAATTAATAAGACATCAATTTTCAATAATAGTATTTACAATAGATTTTACACAAATTAACAAATTTTCTTAATTGAAAAGTTACAGAAACACGTTATTGTTGTTGTGACGTAGCAAAATGCATCATTTAACTTGTTTATATCAATCTTAAATATTTTGTAATAAGAATTTCGAAAATCACTGGCTCCAGACTGAGTTTTGAGTTTTTAACTATGAATTAATTAATTAAATTTATACTTAATTGTGTCCAAACATATTAAAGTGAAGATAAATTTGTAATTTTTGGTATCAAATGAAAGTATTTGTCACCAACAAAGCACCAACAACCAACAAGCAACCAGAGCTATTTTTCTTTGGGTGAAGCGAAATTGAAGTATTCGTTTGGCACATGCAACAATCCCCGCGTGATGATAGTGCTTTGATACTACTATATTAAGCGAATGTTGACGCTTAATACTCAAACTCAACCTGGAGCCAGTGATTTTCGAAATTCTTATTACAAAATCTTTAAGATTGATATAAACAAGTCAAATGATGCATTTTGCTACGTCACACAACATGTTTCTGTAACTTTTCAATTTAAGAAAATTTGTTAATTTGTGTAAAATATATTGTAATGAATATAATTAAAATTGAAAAATGATACAATAATTATAGTAACCAGTTATTTTGTGAACTCTGTGATATCATTGGTTAACAGAAATTTTACTTTAAAGTTATCTTTTGTTCAAAAACTAAAAAAATCACAAAATCAATATATTTAACTATAACATGTATATATTTCAATATATTTTTTCAATGTATTTTTTTTCCTAATGTTGGTAAAAAATGCTTTCCAATTGATACCAAACACAACAAATTTGTCTTCACTTCGAAAATTTAGGACTAAATTAACTAATTAATGTTAATTAATCAATTAATAGTTAAATACTAAACACTCAGCTTGGAGCCAGTTATTTTCGAATTTCTCATTACAAAAGCTTTAAGATTGCTAAATTTTTAAGTTGGTATCATATTTTATACCATAGTTAGACATATTTACGCCATATTGTTATTTGTGTTAAATATATTGTAATTACTTTATTGAAAATTGAAAAATGATATTAATTATAGTTACCAGCTCTTTTTTGAACACTGTGATATCATTGGTTAGGAGAAATTTTACTTTAACGTTGATCTTTTGGTTCAAAAACTAAAAAATCAGCAAAATCAACATATTTAACTATAACTTATGTATATTTCAATATATTTTTTCAATGTATTTTTTTTATTTATAAAGGTGAAAAATGCTCTTAATTAATACCAAACATGACTAATTTATTGCCACTTTGAAACTCGTGTCACATAATTAACCAATTAATATGAATCAATTAATTAATAGTTAAATAATAAGACCCCATCGTGGAGCCAGTTATTTCAAATTTCTCATTACAAAATCTACATTATTGCAAATTTTTATGCTGGTATCACATTTGCACTATAGTTAGTAATCTTTACTCCACTATTAGGCTAAAGTGGAAACATTATCACTAGGGCTCGGATTTTTATGTGTTTAAAAACGTCAAAATATGTATTTTATATTTGCTTAAAAACATAAGAATATGTGCTTAAAAAATACAAAAATATTTGCTTAAAAATACAAAATAAAGTGCAAAAAAAAAATATTGTTTACGTACCATCAGTCTTCCCAGCACAATATGAGCATAAATTAATCAAATCATGTTGCAATATAATACCAGAAAGAAAAAAAAATACGTTGGTACTAAAACAATTTTATTGTTGCTGAACATATTGTAACAGTTTGTAACATGTCACTTTTTAATACCACCTTGGACTAATTGTGTCTTTATATACCCCCGTTGCAGTGTACCACAATCCACATTTTCAAATGTTCATATTTAATTGAATGTCGGTTTTCGGCGAGCACATTTTTGTATTGCGAAAAAACTTTGCTCTACGTCACAGGATGTAATGGGTGCAAACTTAAAATTCTCAATATCAGACAACGAAAAATCTTCCTCGTTGGGGCTAGGTGTCCATCACCTTTTAGAAATAGCACTTATTTGAACAAGTTTTTTGTAGTCAATATTTTTAAAACAGCACCGAGTTTAGTTTATGCAATTTTGAAAATGGTTTGGAAAGTAAATTAACAGTGTTCTTGATTATATTAAAGTAAAGAATGGATTTTTTGTGTAAAATATGTGATTATGGTAAGGATAAGAGAAATATGTATTTATTAACCAAATATAACACAATATGCAAAAATATTTGATTAAAAACCATATATTTGAGATCACAATCAAACAATTTGTGAAGAATTGATCATGGGCATAGGTTTAGAGAACTTTATAAAAATATTTAAATACATAAGAATCCTAGCCCTAATTATGACCTACGGTTGACGCGTCCTTAATCTAAATTAAAAATCCAAATAAACCAATAAAAAACATTAATGGTTATTATTAATTTATAAACTTAACATATCGATTGGTTAATATGTCATAACAATGACATGACCTACAAGCATAGATGTGCCCTCATTAACTACATTTGCTGAAAATAGATTTACAAGAAACAATTTTAACATATTTACTGCGTTCTACGCCTAAAATATCATTACAATTAAAACATTTTTATTGTAACAGTGTTGATCTTCACAGCTATTTTCAATAACTATAGTACAATTCATTAAAGTACAATTCTCAGGACTGTTAGCAAAGGATTTTTTTCCTCTTTTCACTAGAAAAACCTTTTAGGTACTTTTAATTCAGTGCCTCCCTAGAAGGGCTTCAATAAAATCTCTCGCATGAAAAGCTCTGATAACATTGCCTGTGTTTCAGGGGCGTTCCGACTTTATGACGTGGACAACGATGGTTCATCACAAGGGACGAGATGTACAACATCGTGGATGCGATCTACCAAATGGTGGTAAGTAGAAGCTGGGGCTCATCAGTCGTGGCTTGGTTGATGACTCTACGGAGCTAGGCGGGCGGCGGGGATGGATGTTGGGATATTAACGCGTGTAACAAATTACATCTTCTTGAGCCTACCAAAGCTATCTTCTACCTTGGAGAGTATAATTCAGGTTAAGATAAGAAATTTTGTGTTTGGTCGGTTGCTTGGGGTTTGTTGGTCATGTTGGTACAAACACTACGCTAGTAGAAAAGCATGCACGCACACGTTGAACCATTTTACTTTACTCAAAGGAAATACAAATAATGAAATCAACTTGCACCACTCATCTCATGCATTCAAACAGATTAATTTGGTAAATTTTTGTCAAAGACAAAAAATTTAAATAATTCAATTTACTTTATACGATTAAAAAACAAGAAACTTATGACATTTCTAGAATTTTTTTGTAATGAACATAGCAAGTACATATTTTTATTACTAGAAAGCTTTGCAAACGCTTTTTCAGGCGTTTTGTTGGATGAGCGTAATTTTTTGTTATCAAAAAAAGCGTAAAATAGCGATTTTTATGAGAAATAATTTTTCGATTGCACATAAATTTCACATGAACATATAAATTTTTAAAATTAAGGTTCTGTCAAAAAATTATTACAATCGAATTAGAATTTTGTAAGTAAAATCATTGGACTTTCCACTGTTATTAATATTTTCATTCAAATGTGAATATTTCGAACCCTTTACAGGAGTCTAATTAATGAATTAATTTAATTAAGAATGTTGGTGTTATAAGTCGAAGACAATTTTTAAAAAATCGGAAAAATCGGAAAATTGCGATTTTAATGAGAATAATTTTTCGATTGCGCTCAAAAACGTGGCAGATCTAAGTTAAGAGATTTCAAAGGCCTCATTATATTTTATCGCAATTGGAGTATCGGTTTAGCCAGAATCGTGTTAACAAACACACAAAAAAACAAACAGAAAAAAAGGAAAACATTCCGGATTTTTTTTCTCAAGTGTAGTGAAATGGGAAACTTCGCTTCGCTCATCCAATAACTTCATCATCATCATTTTATTTTGTTATTTATACACGTAGAAAACAATAATATAATCATCAAACACCATTAACTCATCGCATCAACTTTCATTATCACAGGCGGCGCAATATGACCTAACCGGTTGAAGCGCCCTAGTTTCTCACATCGTCGTCGATATCAGATCTGCTGTTAACAAACCATGTACAAACGCTTGCTTTACTGTCTCTTTAATTCTGTAATTTGTTGCATTATAAGTGTATTAATTACAGAAATAAATTAAAAATATGTACAATTAGTTGCAATAATAATGATTGTTACCATAATTGAAACACAATCTATTTTTTGTTACCCGCGCAAAGGAGATGTTTTGTATGGAAAATATTTTATATCGTTATGAGCACGTAATTCGATCTCTCCCAATAATATGAAGAACTTCTAGCATATGATAACGGCGACAAACTTTCTAAATTTCTAATCCAAAGTAATTTATGTAACAAAATTTATTTCATATCAAACACATTACCATTCAAATAATCTTTTGCTACTAGGACTACTTTCATCACTATCAATTTCTTTTCTTTTCTAGAGAACAATATAATCATCAAACACACCATTAACTCACGTCATTAACTATCAATATCACAGGCGGCGCTATATGACCTTAGCGATTGAAGCGCCCTAGTTTCGCGCGTCATAGTCATGAAAAGCTCAATATGATTTTTGTTTAAAATTTATCTCGCGACTTTTTACGAAAAGGATTCCGCAACACGCGGAAGATTTTGCTGCAATGTATGGCCACTTCAACGTAAGGTGATAGCCTATACATGAATTTTAATCGAATCTATCAAATATGAAATTTTCGATCACATGCTAGATGCCTCTAAACTACGATTTACGCTAGCATGAAATAGTATAAAAGTGTGAGAGTAAGGGGTAAGAGGGGATAAGCTATCGTAGGTTAAGACCCAATACGAAGTTTACGACGCGATAAGACACGAACCTTCGCCTTCGCGCGTTCTCGGCAATCTTCGCCAAGTGTCACGAAGCTCGGGCGCGGGATCAGTTAATCGATGTACAGTCTCGAACCAACGGTCATTAGCAACAAGACATTATGTAACATGCTCCACACAGGGAGAAGAAAGAGGCTAATGTAGACTAAATCCTGCCGTAACAAGATATAGGATGCTGAATGTGAGGTTAATGTCTCTGTCCCAGATCTCTGGCCATTCAAACAACGTAGGAGAACTTCAATCTGCTCTTGCTGGAAGATATTTGCAACTCGTCTAACAATGGAACTTCGAAGGGCTAGATGAAGTGACACTTAACATTCCGTCAGAAATAAACTTTGATATTAATACCATCACCATTATTTTCTTTCATTTATAAATATAGATAACAATATTATCATCAAACACACCTTAAACTCATTAAAATAATCTTTCAATACCACAGGCAGCGCAATATGACCTAACCGGTCGAAGCTCCCTAGTTTCTCACGTCATCGTAGTGTCCTATTATTGAGTTTTTGTACACATCGAACAGTAATGATGTGCACTTTGAATGTGTGCTTGCACAAAGCAACGAAATCGAATTAGAAATAGGAACGTGTTGTGATTGTTCATACAATTTGAAGTATTGTGCTATTAACTTTTTCCCTTTTTACGACAAAAAATTCTAATTTTTTCGTTCAAAGTGATTAATTTAACAAAATTTTGTTCCTCTAAAACACATTTAATTTTCTATTCAAAAAATATTTTTTCTTTGCTTTTAGTAGGCCTATCATCTTCATCATATCCTTTAAGTTTCAAACCTAGAAACAAAACTATCATCAAAAACACCATACACTCATTTCATAAACTTACAATATCACAGGCGGCGCAAATTAAAATATCCGATTGAAGCGCCCTAGTGTCTCACGTCGTCGTTATTTTTTGTTCAAAATGGGTTTCTATTAATATATAAAAAGAATTTGTGACTCTGAGTGCCCAATTGAAGCGTTTATTACAAAAACAGCCAATGTCCAAAAAACACTTTTTGCAGAAAATCAATTAAACTTCTTCCATCCTCATTTAATGTAATAAATTCTAATTTTTTGTTTAAACTGTGTACCTTGATGATAGTTTTTATTTCTGCTTTGACATTTCGTCAAGTATTTCCCAAAAAGCCAAAACAGCTTCGTACATTGGTTGTTTTTGTAAAATATTTTGAAAAAGAATTATTTTTTTTAGGTAGTGTTCGAGAAAGCTCTGTAGGATATATATAGGATATATAGGATATATTATAGTTTCAACATAGAACATCTGGACAGCTGTCACCTGAATGCACTGCCTTAAATGTGAAATTTAAAAAATTCAATGGACATATGTCGTTTTTGCCAAAACTTTTATGATAGAATTATTCCCAGTAAAAGATTTTTTTTTTCGATGGTATGGGTTCGAAATCGGTAATTTGGACATGGCTGTTTTTGTAATAAACGCCTCAATTGTAATTTAATTATTACTCGAATCAATGACGACTACATGAGAAGTAAATATGCAACATATTTTAATATAACATTATAATATTGTATATTTACTCCAAAACTTCATTTAATTCAGGCTAATTAGAAAACCACATAAGCCTGAAGGGTTCTTTTAAACTTCATTTCGTTTTCCTTTAAACCTTATTAGTAACACACCGGCATTTTAAGTAGTGGACTCATACACACTCATCTTATGACATGAAGGTTTATGTTATATCTTAGGTAAGCGGTTGTCCATTAAAAATCGTTGGCGACGTGAGATTAATTTGAACTTCATATTGTTTTATTTTGTAAATAGTACTTCTATCCAGGCTAACCCGTCTAGGCCCGGCGTAGAATTGGCCCAGAGCAATAGCATGGCTCTGCTAATCGTAAAAGGCGATTGAAGAGAAAAAGTCCACCTCGCAATATAAGCTAGTAAGAGCGGAGTATCTTACTCCCCGAAACTAGAGGCGAACTCTGGCAAACGTCGCCCGGGGACCTTGTCCCCTTCCCTTGACGACCCCCCGGCGACGATGACAATGACACAACGAACGATGACAAAGACGATGACGACCGCGACGTGAGAGACCCCCCTTCCTCCCCTTACCCGTGGCTGGTTCTGACCAGCATGGGCCCCTCCTCCCCACCCCCCTTAGGCTAGAGTGGTGCATTATGACCTAACGGTTGACGCGTACTTAAATCCAAATGAAAAAAATAAAAAAATCTTCTTAATAGTATATTATTTTGGCATTATTATAGTGAAGGTGTCGGGTACGGGTATTATACCCAATGGTGTAACATACGTTGACCTTCTTATCTCTTCGAGTTTGACGAGTATATTGAAAACTCTTTCATGTTAGAGAGCTTGAAGCATAGTATGACTAGTACTTGCGCAAACTGTCCTGCTCCGTCCGGGCCCGGGGAAGAATTGGCCCAGAGCATGGCTCTGCTAATCGTAAAAAGCGATTCAAGAGAAAAAGTCCACCTCGCAAACATCAGCTAGAATGAAGGGTAGTATCTAACTCCCTGAAAATAGAGGCGAGCTCTGGCAATCGTCGTCGGGGACCTTGCCCCCTTTCCTTGACGACCCCTCGACGACGATGACGACAATGACACCATGAACGATGACAAAGACAATAACGACCGCGACGTGAGAACCCCCCTTTCCTCCTCTTACCCGTGGCTGGTTCTGACCAGCATGGGCCCCTCCTCCCCCACTCTCCAAGGTTAGAATGGTGCATTATGACCTAACAGTTGACGCGTCCTTATTCCAAATAAACAAAAAAAAAAAACGCAAACTGTCTTAACATGTGGATAGTTCAGATCTATCAAGACAGTTGCATTATTTTGTAATTGTATGTATTGACAACGAGCTTTATTAAATTATATCGCAAATTCTTCAGTTATGTTGATACTTATTTTGATGACAATTTGAAATGTATTCCCAATTAATTATATCATTTTTGTAATTCCTTCGTGAGAAACCCGTCTTTACACCCCTCACCCGTAGCTGGTTCTGACCAGCATGGGCCCCTGCTCCCCATATCCCCCTAGGCTAGAGTGAAGCATTATGACCTAAGGTTGACGCGCCCTTAATCCAAATAAAATTCTTTACTTATTGAAAGATTTTTTTTCGTAGCAATGCAAAGTGTTAAGCATTTACTTATAATATCATATCTAGGAACACGTATAATAAAATCACTAACTTTTCTAGTATATAGAATGCCCGTCTGGGCCCGGGGTAGAATTGGCCCAGAGCATGGCTCTGCTAATCGTAAAAGGCGATTCCAGAGAAAAAGTCCACCTCGCAAACATCAGCTAGAAAGAGCGGAATATCTTACTCCCCGAAACTAGAGGCGAGCTCTGTCAATCGTCGTCGGGGACCTTGCCCCCTTCCCTTGACGACCCCCCTGGGCGACGATGACAATGACACAACGAACGATGACAAAGACGATGACGACCGCGACGTGAGAAACCTCCCTTCCACCCCTTACCCGTGGCTGGTTCTGACCAGCATGGGCCCTCCCCCCCCCCCCCCCCTTAGGTTAGAGTGGTGCATTATGACCTAACGGTTGACGCGTCCTTAATCCGAATAAACTTAACTAGTATATTGAATTCGCTTCCAAAATCCGGACCCCCTCACTAAGATACAGCTACTTTGCACGAGTTTTTACCTGTTCTTAATAGTGTTTGCCACTTCGTCTCAAGAGCTAATAACCTCAACAACCTACTCCAGCTACTCCCCGCCTGTACTTCGTGCACAAGACTGTATCTCCTGCTAACGTCACGCGCAGCGCCACCGGGCTCCTTCCAT
>JAMZAV010012242.1:0-17530 GCA_024449915.1 Sweltsa coloradensis
TAAATTGTTTGTGGTGTGTTTAGTTTGTCCTCCTTTTCAATCCTTTATACTGATAGACAGATTAAATGAATAAATATAAAATAAAATAATGTTTGTATTGTATGAATATTTAAAAGAACAAATATCGGATGAAAGTGATGAAACTAAAAAATTTTATGCGTGGAACGATTGATGAAGTCCGTTTGGTGCAGGGGCGGCTCGTGAGTTATTATTGTCGGGGTGCAGATAACTTCGCAGTCATTCTGCGGGAAACAAAGGGGTCTGGGGCGCAGCCCCAGCCGCCGGGCGAAAATTTTTTCAGGCATTAATGGTCTTAAGTACCCGGAAAACGACTTTAGAGTATATTTTTCGAATTTATTGGTCGGGAAAAACTCCCCTATATGACGTAATTGTTAATTATAGAAAACCATCCAAAAAATTATCATTATATGCTTGATTAAATATTACATACCCGAATATGTCTCTCCATCTCCTCGTACACGCGCCTCAAACATCACATTGTATCGTTTTAAAAAACTGTTTATTTTATGATTGCTAATTAACGAAGTCTATTATAGTAATTTTCACTTCACGGCACGATAATAATTTTAACACTTTTCGCTCACTTAAAAACTGCTGTTGATCTCACTTCACCAACCCTGTCGAGAACAACTTTCACTGGCTACTGACAGTGACCGGAGTGTGGGGGTGAATGAATGGCGCGAGCACAATACCAAGGCGTTTGAATGGAAGTAACGGTTTAGACCCTTGTGCACGTGCACAAAACCCATCTATAGGCCTACCAGACGTTGTATAACAAAAGACAACCTGAGGCTTGTTCTGCCGGCTTTTCCGTGTTAAAACCACGTAAAAATGTGTGCACACTCAGAGTGTCATCCCCCAGCGGCAGCACTTACTGCAGAATGACTTTTGCCGAATATGCCTTGCTCTGGGCCAGCCAAAATATCCATACAAACAATCCAACGATTTATTGGGAATATTACAAGATTGGCTTCGAAGCTTAAATTTGAAATTTAGTTCGCACAAATATTTGGGGGTGCACGTGCACCTGTGCACCTAAACACGAGCCGCCCCTGGTTTGGTGTGAACTTAATTTTGTTTAACAAATTACTTCAGATGAGTAATTAAGTAAGTTTGTCAGTGCGACTTCTTCATACGATCGGTTCGTTTATTTGGATTGAGGACGCGTTCACCGTTAGGTGATAATGCGCCACAGAAGCCTAGAGGATATGAGGAGGAGAAATCCCTGCTGGTCAGAAACAGCCACGGGTAGTGGGGAGTAGAAGGGGGGGGGGGGTTCTCACATTCGTGGTACTTTATTCCTAAATGTACTATGTTGTCGCTTGTGGTCTAGACAACAGTCCTCATATGGTTGACTAAACTGAAGTTGGACTCACACGACATAACGTCACTATGTGCACCGTAGGCAATCTTGTCCCTGCTTTAAGAGGTTAAGTGTGGGGGGGGGGAGGGGGATGGGGGGGTAAGAGATGGTCTTTGGGTTTTGAATATCCCTGAGTTGCTAGATAAAAGCTCAGCAGTAGTAGTAAGTGTATTAGTGTATTAGTAGTGTAGTATAGTAGTTGTAGTAGTAGTAACAGTAGTAGTATAGTCGTAGTAGTAGTATAGTAGTACGTAGGTAGTGGTTAGTGGTCGTGGTAAGTGTAGTGGAGTGGTAGTGGTAGTGGTAGTGGTAGTGGGTAGTGTAGTGGTAGTGGTTGGGGATGTAAGTGTAGTGGTATTGTAGTGGTAGTGGTAGTGGTAGTGGTAGTGGTCGTGTATTGGTAGTGTTCGTGGTAGTGGGTAGTGTAGTGGTCGTCGGTACGTGGTAGTGTGGTATTGGTTCGTGATTAGTGTTATTGGTAGTGGTATTGGTGTGTCGTGTAGTGGTAGTGGTAGTGGTATCGTAGTAGTAGTAGTAGTAGTAGTAGTCCAGTAGTAGTATAGTAGTATCAAAAACACGTAAGGTTTAGTAGTAGTAGTAGTAGTAGTAGTAGTAGTAGTAGTAGTAGTAGTAGTAGTAGTATAGATACGTAGTAGTGAGTAGTATGTATAGTTAAAAGTTAGTCGTATGTAGTAGTCGTATTAGTAGTAGTGAGTAGTAGAAGGATGCCTTTATTTGAACATTTATTTACAGATACAATTGATTGTCCTGCAAAGCTGCAAAACAGCTTATCTGCAGGTTCAAATCTTTTATAACATGGGTACATAGTATCAATACATCCTCCGTTGAATCACAGTTCCTTTTCCATACAAAGAGATTTCCTTACAGTTATGCATCTTGACACACAAATACAATTAACTTGATTATTTCTTTTTAATATGGCAACATTGAATTTAAAATATTCCCTAAATAAAATTGAGATTTAACAAAATTAATTTAAATAAACAACCAAAAACAAATAAAAAATAAAATAAAAATAAAATAAGTAACGACACCCTAATAAGAACAGCTGCATAAAGAACAGCTGCAAGCTTTGATAAAGCTGTCTTAGACCAAGTTCCACCACAACCAAAAAAACAACAACATGATAGCAATTTTCGCATTAAACATGATGACAGTTCGAGCAGTAGTATTAGTAGTAGTAGTAAGTAGTAGTAGTAGTAGAAGTAGTAGTAGTATAGTATAGTAGTAGTGTAGTAGTAGTAGTAGTAGTCGTCGTAGTAGTAGTAGTATTAGAAAGTAAGTAGTGTAGTCGTAGTAGTAGTAGTAGTAGTCACGTCGTATAGTAGTAGTAGTAGTAGTAGTACGTCGTATCGTCACGTAGTAGTCTGCGTAGTCGTAAGTCGTAGTTGTCGTCGTAGTAGTAGTAGTAGTAGTTTTTTTTTTTTTTTTTTTTTTTAATGTTGCCTATTATTGACATTTATTTACAGATCCATCGATTTTGTCCTGACAAGATTACAAAAACAGCTTATACTGCAGGTTCAAATCTTTTCTACATGTGTACATAGTGATACCATAAAATCAATCCTTGGGATCCAGGTTCCTATGTCAATACAATGATATTCCCTGACAGTTATGCTTCTTGACAACGGATTTAGATTAAATTGTTATTTCTTTTTATACGGAACGTTGATTTATAACATATTCCCTAGAATGAAATTGAGATGACAACAAATTCAATAATAAACAAAACACAAAATAAATAAATCAAATAATAATAATGACTTGTAATAACTCAAGTAACACACCCTAACCAAAGAACAGCTGCAAGGCTTTGATTAAGCTTTTTTTAAAGACCAAATTCCACCACAACCCTAAACAACCCATGATCAAACATCACCACAATAGCACATTTTACATTTCAACATGATGACAGGTTCGAGTCACCACGACAGCGCACAACCACAATTTCGACTATATTTCATTATTTTTTTAATGATTGAAATAGGTGAATCAAGGTGAATCGATGGAGTTATTAACACAACGTAACTTTTATTTTTCACTTTTTTTAATATGTAATCCTTTAACTTTCCTTTAATTTTTGCATAGGTTTGAACGTTTTTGACATTTTTCAGGCATTCATTCATACGCCGGTACAGCATAATGTTGCAACGCAAACCGTAGTTGGTGGTACACACGTGGAAACTACATACATAGCAATCATTTCCACTCCGTGTATGGTACGTACTTTTATGACTTTTTCAGACTTGATATTGAAAAGGTGTTTATAAAAAATAAATTAAAATACATTTGCTGCACCGGCAGAATGTTTACAATATTTGTAAGTTCGATAGTGTTATAATTTTTAACAACATTGGTTGAGCAAAAACAAGACGCACATAGATTTTTTGGCATTACTTCCAGAGGAGACAGAGTGCGTGGTAGACGCCGATCCCCAAGCAGTTTTTATTCACATACGACAACTATGGCATTAACAAGGGCTAGTAACCATTTTTAAATAATTAAAGGAAATAGGTTCACGTTTTGAAAATATAGAATACGATATTCGAATAATTTTGCAAATTTTTTGCCACGTTAATTTAAAAGAAAAAGTGTATTCTCCCACATTCCAAGTATTGGTTTTTTTAACCTCGACTTGACGGACAACTACACAATGGACGGATATTAAACATTTGAATGTAAGAATTATACGACGGGTATAACAACCATGTTTTAGGACACACTGCGGTGTGCCATGTACATTAATCTTACGTCATTCTTAGTTTGTTAGGCTCATGATGCACATTAAATGTTGTTTTTCTATTTTTAACAACTAGACCCAATGTCCATGAACCATTTTTGAAATGAATGAGCTCCCTGTTTTAATTGTGTTATAAGCTACGAGCAGTCGTATGCGTGATTACCAACACAGTATCATCTGCGTATAATATACTTACAATATCTAAACAACATTTTGGCATACTATTATATATAAAAGAAAAAGGGTTGGTCCTAAAATTGAGCCTTTGGCACCCGTTATTTAATTTTATATTACTGCTAAATTCCATCAATTTTACTATAATGTCGCCGTTCAGTTAAAAATTTCTAATCATGAAAGAAATTGGCCACCGAACACCGGCTTTTTCTTAACATTTGAAGATAAATGTCGCAAATTTACCGTATCGAAAGCTGTTGACAAAATCTACAAAAACACAAGTGCAAATTTATTTTTTCTAATTGACCATTAATGTAATTCGAAAAATCTCTAAAGCCATGTCCTTCCTTACATTCCGCTTTTTAACACACCAAATTGCACGGCGTAAAATTTTGTAACCTATTCAATAGTTTAGTAATTCCGTATTAACGTATCGCTCACAATCTTTTATCAATAGTAGAAAGTATCGATATGGGCCGATTATTATTGAAATTCCCACGATCTCCTTTTTTAAATATTGGCCTCAACAATTGATGTTTTTAGTTTAGCAGGGTATACAGATGTTTCAAACGATAAGTTTTTAAATTTTGCCAGTACAAGAGACACCGTGATTAAACACCTTTCTAAGTCCTTGATTAGAATGCCGTCCAGCCGCCGATACTTTATGGTCTAGTTTCTGAAATAATTATCTAACCTGCTCGGTGTGGATTGGCTTTATTAACCAAACGACTGACATTCATTTACTACATGGACAGAATTAAATTTAAATGTATGTTCCTCTATAAGCTTTTCTGTCCCTCACAAAAGCTTTGCGCAAAGTCTTTCCGCTAGGGGCTTTTTTCGAAATTTCTCTGAAATCGTTAAAACTATTTAAAATTTCTTCATCTATTGTTTTTCGAGTTGTTTGCCCTATGCTTCATTTATTGTTGACCACACCCACATTTTTGACTTTTTGAAATTACTGGACAATTTATTCGCAAGTTTGTTTTTTTTCGCAGTTTCTAAGTGCTTTGGTAACCATTACGGATTTATTATACTGTGCTCTTGTACGCAGAATTTTGAAGGTTCTTTTTTCCACTTCCTCCATAGCACTATCCTCTATTTCTTAATATTTTTTTTTAAATTTCTTATCTATCGCAAGGTTTATTAATTCTTGTCTTTTGATTTGAAAACTTGTCTTTTGAAACAGACGAATTCTTATATCGCGACTTCAAAACATTGGACTAGTCATCACGGAGGGGATATTCTTGGGGATCGTTTTATTTATCAAATATTTGACAATCCACTGTATCCATTCCATTTTGTTAAAACTGTAAATCATTGACATAATTAATTTTGTGCACGGCCTGTTTCAAATATTCCTGTCTTTTTGAAGAGTGTAAACTAACCAATATTGGATAGTGGTCTGAGATCGTCCACGGCACTACACCTGATGCAATTAATTCATTTGTTTACTTTGACATAAATTTATCGTTTTTTTTTTTTTTTCGACTCAGTCACTACCGTGCTACCGGCCTTATCTCTGCCAGCGTCATCATAATGCACCGAGCATATCGTAGTCAGTAGTAGTAGTAGTAGTAGCTAGTAGTAAGTGTAGTAGTCGTAGTATAGTAGTAGTAGTAGCTAGTAGTAGTAGTTAAGTAGTATAGTAGTTAGTAGTAGTAGTAGTGTAGTAGTAAGTAGTAGGTATAGTAATAGTGAGAGTAAGTAGTAGTAGTAGTAGTATAGTGTCGTAAGTAGTAGTAGTAGGAGTAGTATAGTAGTTTTTTTTTTTTTTTTTTTGAATTGTTCTTTATTTGGAAAAATACAATACAGCAATTTCAGACTCCGCAAACTACTTACGTAGACTTGTCTGCAGAGTCTCTTTAACAACAAAACATAATACCATATCTCTGACTCCTCATTTTGTCGTGATACATAAATTCAGATAGACAAAATGAAAAACATTCTAAACTAAGGAGTAACACATAGTATACAATATAAAACTTATACTCATTTAACCACCCCACCAAAGATACATACATGCACTTCAAAACAAAAACAAAGACAAATCATGACAATAATATCTCATTCCCTTTGTATTATCCCATTTTCTTTTATTTTCCTCTTCACCTCATTCATAGATTTTAATGATTTTACATTGTCAGTCAGGTATTTAAGATTTAGGTACAATAATTTTTCTTTCCTGATCTCCATAAGTGTTGTATCTGGTTGCCGGAATTAACATCATCTCCCTATTTCTTGTATCGTTCTGTATGTTGCGTCACAGCTAAAGTAATCTTTGTCAAAATAGTTTATTCGTTAGTATTACGTTAGTAAAGTAGTAGTAGTAGTAGTAGTAGTAGTAGTGATAGTGTAGTAGTAGTAGTCGTAGTAATATAGTAGTAGTATTAGTAGTAGTAGTAGTTTTTAGTAGTATAGTAGTGTATTAGTGTAGTAGTATTATTATTAGTAGTAGTAGTAGTAGTGTAGTAGTAGTTGTAGTAGTTTTGTTTTTTTTTTTTTTTTTTGAATGTTCTTTATTTGGAAAAAATACCAAATACAGCATTTCAGACTCCGCAAAACTACTTACGTAGCTTGTCTGCGGTCTCTTAACAACAAACATATATAACATATTCTGACTCTCATTTGTCGTGATACAATAACTTCCAGATACAAAAATGAAAAACATTCTAAACTACAGAGTAACACAATAGTATACAATATAAGAAACATTATACTACATATAACCACCCGCACCAAGATACATTAAACTTCAAATAACAAAAACAAAAGACAAATCATAGGACAATAATATTCATTCCTTTTTTTATTATCCATTCTTATTTTCCATCTTCACCTCATTCATAGATTTTAATATTTTAAATTGTCAGGTAAGGTATTTAAGAATTTTTAGGTACATAATTTTTCTTTCTGATCTCATAGTGTTGTATCTGGTGCCGGTATTAAAAATCTATCTCTATTTCTTGTATCGTAATGTATGTTTCGTCACAGCTAGTAATCTTTTGTCAAAATAGGTTATTCGTGTAGTATCATTATTCATGTAGTTTTCATGTTACAAACATTAAACCTACATTACCATTTAATGTCATACTTGTGAGATACTGATCTTAAAAATACGTTTTTCTGATGTTAACAAATCTTGCACATATGTACCGGGATGTAGCACCCCATGCTAGTAAGCCATACCTAATTATAGACTCCTACCAGAGCGTGATAGACAACTTTTAAACACCCCCCTTGACATATTGCTTTAGAGTTTTATACTATACAAAGCTGATCTAAAGCCATTACTAATTTCTCAATATGAAAACTCCATTTGAAATTGTGATCTATTATGACACCTAATACGTAATTCTGTACATTTTTCTAGGTACCTTTTACACGACATTAATCATTTATTGACAGTAATCCCGTGTCTATGATTTTGCAGCCAAACAAGGCGTTTTCATGAACACAATTTCTATTTTCTGATGGTACATAAAGGGAGTGGTATATGATCACTTTGGTTTCTAAAATTATTGTTAGACCAATTTTTTTTTTATTATCGTGAGCCGCATCTCAACAATTTATAAAATCACCGCTGCAATAGCTTTTTAGCATTTCTAGATTTTGTGAACTATCCCAGCGCTGTATCGTCAGCGTACAAAAAGCAAAAGCAATTCTTTTACTTCCTTTAACATGTCCTTCACATAAATGAGGTAAAGCAAAGGCCGAGAATAGATCCTGTGGAACTCCTGCGTGTATCAACATTTTTTGCTTAAACTTATTGGACTTAACAGCCCATCCGCTCTTTTTTGAAAGATAATCTTGAAACCATTCTAATGATGGCCCCGATATTCCCATTAATCTCTAAAGCAGCAATAATCGTTTTGTGCAACAACGTGTCAAAGCTTTGCTGAAATCTTATAAAATTTGTTAAAACGTAAGGTTGTTGTTTAACGCCCCTTTACATATCTGCGAAGTCGTCCCAGCAGTTCCTGTACTTTTCCCCTTTTTGGTACCCATATTGTTTTTTGTATCATTATTTTAAAATCTTTAGTATTTATTTAGCAAATCTGCCACGTCGTTGCCATTATTTCTCTATTTGACGGCAAAATAGAAATAGGTCTTAGGTTAGAGAAATCTTTTGTGATCGCCATTTTTGTAACAGGTCTAACAATCGAGCGCTTTAATTGGGAGCGGACACAAGGACCCCACGAGAAAGACAGTTCAGTAGATGGGCCAATTAAACAGGGCTAATACGTCCAGCACATCTTGCAGTCTTTCTTCGAATACCACTGCACGGACTGTTTTTTGCTAAATCACAAAACTCCTTTACTTATCTTTTCCACGTCTCTTGAACTGCTCTTTTCAATAAAGAGATGTGTACTCGACCACTCCGTGAATCACATGGTTTTTATAGACAATCATGTTAATACTACTACACCCTCATTAAAAACTCGGCGCACTCATTTGCTATTTCATTCGGGTATACTCATTGCCCATATGTTTAGATATAACGTCATCTACAGAATTCTTTGTTTTCTTCCATTACAGTATTTATTTCCTCCATACTTTCCTCATATTTTGGTTACAGTTATCAATTTAGTTTCCAAGTAACTCAATTTTGCAGTATTTATTTTCTTATTTACTAAATTTCTCAGCCTCTTATATTCATCTTTATAACATATTTCCAATTGATGCTTCCACTTTTTTGATACATTTTTATCCCTTTTTCAACAATCATCCTTATTTCCCTCGTAATCCAGGGTTTGTCATTTTCTTTTCATGTTGTCATTGCACGTCCACTGTTATTGTCTGAGACTCATACTAGGTATTAAATTCTGCACATCTTTTCATACAATACCTTTTGATCAGAAGACGTGCCATAACTGCTCCATTACATTAAGTATTTCCTCCCTTAACTTTTTTTCATTTTATAACCTTTTTTTCACTGTCAAACCGATGACTTCCACCGATGTTTTTTACTACCTGCCTCCACTTTACCGTTCCCAGCATATTCGTAATGATCAGAGATTGTTGACTCACCACTTACAGAGTACTACGTCATCAACTTACTATTTACCCTAACGAAACCTGTCTATACACGTTTTTTGTAATTCGGTCAAAGCCTGCATCCACCCTTGGTTTCATTATACTACACCTGTCATCAAACCTGACGACCATTTAACTTCATATACATTCTCTACTTTGATTCGATGCTTATCAAATAAATTCAAATTTACATCCCCCAAAATAGTATCTCTCCTTATCGTCTACGCCACTACATCTGATCTATCTCCGCGATAAAACTCGAAACTCGTAATTTTGGAGGCCTGGACACAGCCACCAGCCGTGTGACAGTCCATCCAAAATAACATTTCTGTTATACCTTCAAAAGAGCTGAACTAGTAGTAATTAATGTGAATTCAAAGTGTTTAACGATACACAACCAAGCCCCCACCTCTCCTTCTTTTCGAATGTCGTAAACTTTCATATCCCTCCAGTTGAAAGAGATGTATTTCATCATCTTGAATATTTACTTTCACCCAATATTATTATCTAATTAATTGGCATTGCATTTTGAACATAGTTTATAATTCATCATATTCTTTCTGCAATTGACTAATATTGAGAAATAAAGAGTTGTACAACCACTGCTTTACTCAACCACATCACTGGGGGGGGGGGGGGGGAATTAACCGGTCATCACGAGTCCACAACGTCCCACGCCTATTATCAGTGTCATCCTGCTGTCTAATAATTAAACATACACTCGTCGTCTTCCATTGTAATGGATAGATTATCACAGTAAATCGGACGGACACTGGTGTAGTGCAGCAACTACTTCAACTCCTTGCCAAGCTCGCTATCCTTGATATTTTGATGACTGCTCCTTTCTCACCTTTTTCACCATATTTTGCCGAACTTAAACCATACAGATTTGTAGCCATTTTCCTTAGCCACATTTTTCGCCTTCCAGAACAAGGACGTGTAGTAGGCTAAGTTTTTTCGTATTACGTTAAACACGATAATGCACCGCCATTCTCCGGATCCTTATTTATTTCTGATTTCAATGTTGTTTTTTGTAATAACGTCGTCTCGTTTCTTCTTGAGCGAATTCGACGATAATGTTAGGGATATTATCGCGTTTAGAGCAGCAAACGATGCACAGCTCGATGTCAGCCTCATTCATATCAATATACTTAGTTTGGCAGCTTTAGAACAATTGATTGCACGTTTCTCACCATCATTTACCTGAACACCCGTAAACTCTAGATTGCATTTCCGCTGTACTGTTCCATACTATTCGCCTCGCAGTCAGTCATCATCACCCATCTTTTCTTTCACTTCTCATTTACTCTTCACGGTTTGCTCATAGGAGCAGTCACCACTTTATTCGTCTCTCAAGTTTCCTTCAATATGTATCGTACCGATCAGCAGAAACTCCTGACTATTTTCAATGTCACGTTTAGGCATCAAAAGTCGCTGAGTTCAGGACTCACCTTGACTTCTTCAGCTCTGCCAACTAAGCCACAGCGCCAAGTAAGTAGCCGGATTCACTCATGCGTTATACAACGCTTGGGGGGCGCTCAAAGACGCACATTGAAAATGTATTTTTTATCGCACCCTTTACACACGACACAATCCCCATCTTTAGGCAAGCTATCCACTACAACACCACACTAGACATAGTTGAACGTTATCTTGGTTACCACATACAGTAGAGTGCGGGACGATCACTAGCGCGTACCGCACTTCCCCGAGAGTCAGAGAGCAATATAGTAGTAGTAGTAGTAATATTAGTAGTAGTAGTAGTAGTAGTCGTGTAGTATAGTAGTAGTAGTAGTAGTAGTAGTAGTAGTAGTAGTAGTAGTAGTAGTGTAGTAGTCGTATAGTAACAGTAGTAGTAGTAGTAGTAGTATTAGTAGTAAGTTTTTTTTTTTTTTTTTTTTTTAGAAAACTGTTATTGATCAAAAATTACAAATACAGAATTGACAAACCCCACAAAGGCTACGCAGTACTTTTTCTGTGGGGTAATTTGTTAATTACATTTTTTACAACCTTTTTGTAAGTCTTGACTCTTCGTATTGAAACAAAAACAAAAATTATTACTTTCATCAACAAAGTATACACAACCCAATCAAATATTTAGTATTTCAAATCTCACATACAATACACATTGGTTCTCTATCTCATTTTCTAATAACCATTTCCTTTTTTTTGTTTTTTTTATTTCACAACCTTTTGTTGTAGTTTGCTTTTAGTCTTTCTGGCAATTTATTGAAGCAAGGACGGCACTAGGTAGCTTTCTGTTGTTCGCCACAGGGGGGGGGGGGGGCCTGTTATAAATGTCCTAGGTATCAATAATCGAACTTATTTTCTTGTTTTATGATCATGATAGATACGCTTTGAACTCTGATGAATGAGAGTAAATTAGTGACCATAAAAAACATAAAATGCCAGATTTTGAAGCTGTTTAAAACTCATAGTTTTCTTTCTCCAAAAATTACCCTCCAAATTGACCTTTTAAATTTTCACTTTTTATGTAAAGAAGCCGTAGCATGTCCCCCTGACATATTCGTATTCCTTATTAGTGTAGTAGTATTAGTAGTAGTAGTAGTGGTAGTATTAGTAATTAGTAGTAGTAGTAGTAGTAGTAGTAGTAGTAGTAGTATTTTTTTTGTTTTTTTTTTTTAATGTTGCCTTTTTGAACAATTTATTTCAGATACAATCATGTCCTGCAAGCTACAAACAGCTTATCGCAGGTTCAAATCTTTTGTATACATGTGTACATAGTAATACAAATAAATCAATCCCTTGGAATCCAGTCCTATGTCAATACAGATGATATTCTGACAGTTATGCATTCTGACAACAAATTAAATTAAATTGATTTATTTCTTTTTTAATACGGCAACCATTAATTTAAATATTCCCTAGAAATGAATTGAGATACACAAAATTCAATAAAAAACAAAAATACATAAATTAACTAATATACTATTGTATAAATGGGAGTAAACACACCCTAAACAAAGAACATCTGCAGGGCTTGGGGGGGATTAGCTTTTTTTTAAAGACCAAATTCCACGCACAACTCATAAAAACCATGATCAAACATCACCACAATAGCACATTTTACTTTAAACATGTGAAAGTTCGAGCACCGACGACACTCACAACCACAATTCGACTATATTTCATTATTTTTTAACGATTATTTTTTAACGATTGAAATAGGTGAATCATGGAGTTTATTAACACACGTAACTTTTTTATTTTTCAATTTTTTTTAAATCTGGAATCTTTTAAACTTTCTTTAATTTTGGCATAGTTTGAAACGTTTTTGACATTTTCAATCATTCATTGCATAACGCCGTTACAGCATAATGTATGCCACGCAACCGTAGTTGGGTGTACCACACGTGGAACCACATACATACGAATCATTTCCCACTCCGTTATGGACGTACTTTATACTTTTCAGGCTTGATATTGAAAGAGTGTTTAATAATAAATAATAAAACTACATTTGCTGCACCGCGAATGTTCAATATTTGTTAGTTTGAATAGTGTTATAATTTTTTAACAACATTTGTTGAGCAAACAAATAGCGCACAATAGATTTTTGCATTACTTCCAGAGGAAACCGAGTGGTGTAGAACGCCGATCCCCAAGCAGTTATTCCATATCGACAAATATGAATGAACACATGGCATAGTAAAACCATTTTTACAATATTAAGGAAATAGGTCACGTAGTAGTCGTAGTAAAGTATAGTATATAGTAGTATAGTAGTAGTGTGAGTTAGTAGTAGTATTAGTAGTAGTAGTAGTAGTAGAAGTAGTAGTAGTAGTAGTAGTAGAATCATAGTAAGTTTTTTTTTAAGTTGCTTATTGAACCAATTTATTTACAGATACAATCGATTGTCCTGCGAAGCTACAAACGCTTATCTGCGGTCAATCTTGTTATACATTTGTACATAGTAATCCAATACTCAACCCTTGGAATCCAGTTCTTAGTCAAACAGATGTTAGTAGTAGTAGTAGGACCGTAGTAGTAGTAGTAGTAGTAGGTAATAGTAGTAGTAGTATTAGTTAGTAGTGTGTAGTAGTAGTAGTAGTAGTAGTAGTAGTTTTTTTTTTTTTTTTTTTTTTTGAATTGTTCTTTATATTTGGAAAAAATAAAAATACAGCAATTTCAGACTCCGCAAAACTACTTACGTAGGCTTGGTCTGCAGAGTCTTCTTTAACAACAAAGCATATATAAACACATACCTCTGACACACATTTTGTCGTGATAAAATAAATTTCAGATAACAAAAAATGAAAAACTTCTAAACTAAGAAGTAACACAATAGTATACATATAAGAAACATTATACTACAATTATAACACCCACCAAAGATACATAACGTTCAAAAACAAAAACAAAGACAAATCATAGACAATAATATTCATTCCCTTTTTATTATCCATTTCTTTTATTTTCCTCTTCCCTCATTCATAGATTAATGATTTTAAATTGTGTCAGGTAGGTATTTAAGAATTTAGGTACATAATTTTTCTTTCCTGATCTCCATAATTGTTTGTATCTGGTGCCGGTATTAAAATCTATCTCTATTTCTTGTATCGTATGTATGTTGCGTCACCGCTAATAAGCTTTGTCAAAATAGTTTTCGTTAGTATCATATATTCAGTAGTTCATTTACACAAACATTAAACCTACATTACCATCTATGTCTACCTGGTGAGGATACATGATTCTTAAAAATACGTTTCTGAAATGTTGAATATCGTGTGCACATATGTACCGATGTACACACCCCATGCTAGTAAGCCATACCTAATTATAGACTCTACCAAGACGGATAGACAACTTTTAAAACACCCCAGTGACAATATTGCTTTATGAGTTTTAATACTATACAAGCTGATCTAAGCCGATTACATAATTTCATCATATGAAAACTCATTTGAAATTGTATCTATTATGACACCAAATACGTAATTCTGTTACGTTTCTAGGTATCTTTTACACATACAATTTCATTCATTGACCGTAATCCCGTTCTATGATTTGATGCAAACAGGCGTTTTCATGAAACACAATTTCTATTTTTCTGATGGGACATAAAGGGAGTGTGTATATAGATCACTTTGGTTTTCTTAAAATTAATTGTTAGACCATTATCGTTGAGCCCATCTCACAAATTTTAAAATCACGCTGCAATATCTTTTTAGCAATTTCTGATTTTTGGTGAACTTCACCAGCCAGCGGGGGGCTGTATCGTCAGCGTACAAAAATGCAAAGCAATTCTTTACTTCCTTTAACTGTCATTCACATAAATGAGGTAAAGCAAAGGGCCCAGAATAGATCCTTGTGAACTCTGACTTGATTTTCAACATTTTTGCTTAGACATTATTGACTTTAACAGCCATGCTCTGTTTGAAAGATAATCTTGAAACGCAGTCTAATGATGGCCCCGATATTCCCACTATATATAAGCATGCATAATCGTTTGTGCAACACGTGTCGAAAGCTTTGCGGAAAATCTATAAAATTGTTAAACATTAAGGTTGTTTTTAACGCCCCCTTTACAATATCTGCGAAGTAGTAGTAGTAGTAGTAGTAGTAGTAGTAGTAGTAGGAGTAGTAAGTAGTAGTTGTAGTAGTAAGTAGTAGTAGTAGTAAGTTAGTAGTATAGTAGTATAGTAGTATTATTACACACTTTTAAAACCCACGTATGGTTTGCTGAATGGTCCCTTTTTGTCGCGATGATAAAACCAACCGCCTAAGCCCTAGGTCTAGACGCTACATCGATGAACAAATCAATGTTTGTGTTACACTCATTAAAAGAACACGCCCAACAAAAAAACACCCAAAACGAGAAGAACTTCTTCGTTTGTAACCAACACTAATATTGTTTTAATTTTTTTCTGAAGTAAAAAAATGAAATGAAAATTTATCCAGAGAAAAAAAAACCGATAAAAAGTGCAAAGGGACCAAACAAAAAGGGGCGTTGGATTTTTTTTTATCAAAAATGCATTACCCTCCCTTTTTAATCGGAACATTTTTTTCCTAAGGGGCAGCGCCGAATAACGCTTTTGGGTTTCGCCGCACAGAAAATAGTGCGCAATTGATTTATTTAGCTTTCATAAATGTTAAAATTTTTAATCAATTTCACCTTTTCCCAAATATTTTTTTTATTTTTCTTAGGCAAAGGCAGGGGCAAACTTTGCCGCGGACCTTTTTGTATGGTGCCGCTAAATTTTTTTTAATAAAAAAAATACGTAAATTTTAATGAATTTTCACAAAATAAAATAAAAGTAGATTTTTTAATCGACTCAGACAAGTTTTTATTCAAAAAGGGCCCAAAAAAAAAAATTTTTGCAGCATTTATGCTCATCTTGATTTTCCCTTTTTAGCTGCTACAAAACTTAAATTTTTTAAGCAATGGATGAAGTGCGTGTTTAAAATTATGTTCAAATTTAAAAACTATCGCTAAATATTTTTTAATGCGCGGCGGTGATCTATTTAAAAATCTGTGAAAACACGGTTTTTAGAGGTGCTAACTTAGTATGGGTTCACATGGTGCGGTGGGAAGAAAGGCCTAGCCCGGTGCATCGCCTGTTTGGGGAAAATTACAAATCAACTTGGTTCCTTTCAAATTGAATGTTATTTATTTTTTTCTTAACATAGTCAAAAAACTGACAAATTTCTGATTTTTTTTATTTTTTTTTAACCCGACCTGCAAGTAACTACTTGGTGGAGGGGGTGTCGCAAAATTTTTAAAAGACAATGGCGACCTTGAGTTTCAGGTTGGGAACTACTGGGATAGGAGTGTGGGGACAAAGCCCTGCTGGTTAAACCCCTTAAGGGGGTGAGGGGGTAGAAAAAAAAAGGATATATTTTTTCCCTGGTTTTCATATCTTTGTTATCGTTCGTGTTGTCATAGTCGTGTCTTTTTTTAAGTTATTTCGTTTATTTTAATTTATGGCGCGTCAACATTTTATACATATTGTTTTCACTCTTGCCTTAAGGAAATCGGGAAGAAAGGTCTAATGCTGGTCATAATCATCGACGGGCGGGAGGTTCTCACGTCGTGGTCGTCTTAAGTCAACTTTTAAATATTTATCAGGTATTTTTTTTTTCATTATACCCCAATTTTTTATACTTATTCGGGATGAATATATTTTTTTAAAATACACTTTTTTCCGTGCCAATGGGACATAAAGTGAATTTTTTAAGTCAAGATTGGAAATACACATCTGCTTAAAGTCTAAGGGGGGGGGGGGGGGGATCATTTTGTCCCGGAAATTTAACAAATCACAAGTAGTGTCATTCATTGAGAACTTAAAATACAAAATATGCATTTACAAAAATCAAATTTTAGGAATGGTTTACAAATTTGAATTTGTACTTAAAATAAAATTTTAATCCCAGAACCCAAAATTTCCATAATTCCTTTTAAAAAAAACTATAAACTTCAAGAATTAGAAATTTAAATTCTTAGTCCACAAAAGACTGAATTTAGACCAAATTAATAATAATTCGTATTTTGAGTCTAGCCACTCAGTCATATAACTGATTTTCAGTGGGGACAGTAAACCAAAGCGTCCAGGCCATCCCTGAAGGCCCCGACCAATGATATTTTTTAACATCTATAGTAGGCTAAATCCCCAGTCTTAATCCACTTCCGTGACAATTTGCAGCCATCTTGCATCTTGAAAAGGTCAGTTTGCATGTTAAAGTAGATAGGAGCGATTTGTAGCCCCATATTTTTCAAGGTGGCTGTCAGGTTGACAGGAGTAGTATTAGGGCGCGTTTATATAGTCCCTCCTCAGGCCCACCCCCTAAAATTTTTCGAAAATTTTTCGATCGGAGATGCTTCTGCTCATCGATAGCCATCTTTTCACCAATTTTCGTTGCTCTACCATAAGGGCTTAACCTCCATTTTAATTTTTTTGTTTTTAAATCAACCCCCAACCCCCACCCCGTATGGATTTTCTAGAATGTTTTTGATCGGAGCTGCTTCTTCATCTCGATATCTAGCTCTTCCGTTATTTTTGTTTTTCTACTCCACCAATTTTTTGTTCCTCTACCAAAAGGCTTAACCGCCATTTTGTTTTAAGGGTCTCCCGCCCCTAAAAATAGCCGACCTTCTTCTCTAAGGGTTAACAGCCATTTGGCTTCCGCCGGCCGCTTAGCCTTGCTCTTTAGGG
>JAMZAV010012243.1:0-18885 GCA_024449915.1 Sweltsa coloradensis
ACGCAACGAATCTTTTGACTCTCTGATTATTTAAGAATGTGCATTACGCAAGCCTATAATTGTGCAATTTTGCATGTTTTAAAATGTGTTTTTTCATTATTTGTCTTAACTTTTCAGGGGGTGGTTTCCTTGGCAGACGAACACATCGCCAGCTTTCGAAATAACTCTTTTCATGAGAATGTTTCAACAAGTTTTATCATGGATTTGTTCAATTTCGCTTATTATAATATTAACTATAGGATTGATTTTACCATGGTCTTATTTCATAATTTTAAATAATAAACTTGAAAACATTAGATCTATTTCAATAGCTAGAATAAGCAAGAGGAAGCCAAAGAAATTAGGTGGTTTGACCGTGGAAACAGGTTTCAACAACAATACTGACAACATCCAGCAACATAATAAGTCTGAGTCAGCAGACGATCAGTTCCAAGTCGGGCAGAGAGATCCCAATGCAGCAGGTATCAGTTATTTTTCACACTTGATACGACATTTTGGAACATACGACTTTTCTGGGATGGAAATGGACAGGATGTCACTAGAGGGAGAAAATGATTTGGCACAAGTTCTGTCACTGTCAGAAAATATTTCTGACACAGACAGGCAGGAAGTAGGCCTACCACCAGACTGCATCCAAAATACTTCTGGTACATTATTGTATGTAACAAGTACTAATGCGGAGTCAAATCCTACTTCAGCAAAGGAGTGTGTAACAGAAGATTGTTTAAAAGAAGGTGACATCTAAGAAATAAGAGCTCAAGAATTGGATATAGAAATGAAGCTTGTGTTAATTGAAGACATAGAGCTTCACAAAAAACTGATCGAGTAGGTTACTTTGATATTGTGAATTAATTAAATAAAAAATAATTACTATACTTTTATTCTTATTGTTTCAGATATAATTCCTTAATTTCAAAACTGATAAACTCACTCCTGTGGGTATTGTTTCTGGACAATATATTGGCGTTGGGGGTCAGCGCTTTACTGTTTAAGGTAAGCTCGATATAATAGCACCAGTATGCCATTTTTGTGGTTTAACTGTATTCGACGTTAAATCTGTATATTTTTTATACCATTAAAAATGATTGTGTAATATACAAATGAGTTCTATTTTTCAACTTAAAGACGGTTAACTTTGTTGATTATTATTTCTTAGTACTACTAATTAGTACTATACTACTAAGTGTACAGCAGGCTCAAGCGTAAAGTCCGAGACTCTTATTCTGGAGGTTTCAGGCTCGAATCCTGCCACCAGCAATGCTGAATGAAAGTTGTTTCCTAGGGTTTCCTCAGTTGTGTATGTGAATTCAACGTCTTGAATCATCTTTAACATTGCTAAATTATTCCTTTCACAATAGTCCATATTCCGAAATACCTAGTACACTACCTGGAAACGGGCATGCATTGAATCCTGGTCAGGTTTTTAACAAGAAATTTAAAACATTATTAATCATTACTGCACTTTGTTGTGGTATGCATTAATATTCAGGAATTTACTCTTCTGAATCTACATCTTATTTACGTGAAATTCTTTAACCTTTAACCAAATTAAAACCCTCAGCATTAATATTATTTTGTCGAATGTCGATCATGAAATAATTATTTTTTTAAATAATATTTAAATATCCACTTATTTGGGGTTTATGAAACAAGTAGTTTATGGTCGAGATTTCTCACCGTAGCCAATTTTCTAGCATCTCATTGATATTGAACAAAATAAACAATTGATTTAAAATAAAATGACAGCTGAATAAATGAGAAAGTAAGCCGAAATATGTTTTCAACTTCCAAATTTAATTTGTCATATCTTCTTTTTCTTATTACAGAATGACGCCGATTCAAATTTTAAAATGATAAGTTTGGTGTTCGCCGTGGTGATAACAGGCATCTACTTTATCGCAAACAACTTAATGCAACTTATTTCTGACGAGGTAAGTTAACATTTGCATATTTTTAATAAAGATTTCGTGGCTTTTAGGTGCGGCAACTAGTAGTCTTGTTATATTTTAAAAGAAATGTGACGATTTTACGATAAAACTTAGTAAATTTAAGGAAAAATCATAAACTTAAGGTCAAAAATGTATCTAAAATTATAGCACAATCATAAACTTAAGGTCAAAAATGTATCTAAAATTATAGCACAAACAAAATTATGAAATTATCTTTGCGTCCCCATTTAATCAGGATACCGTAGTCATATTCTTTTAGAATGAACACATATGTATTGAAAGTAAACCCAGAACCTATTAAAATAAGTTATTTTATTCTAAAAAGCGTTATTTGAACTAATGCACCTAAGAACATGGACAAGTTTTGCTTGTGAGAAATTGTGAACCAATTTTTGCTATTAAAATTAGTACATTTGGTATCGCATTAAGGCTTTACACATTCTATTTGGGTAATTTACAACGTATAATGAAACGAGTGTCGTCGGCGTGATTGAAGAAATCAAATATAACATATTATTAAGGAGAAGTGATGTAAGAAGAAACTATTCATTTGGTCGTCCCCAGAAAGTAAACCCGCCAGATATGGTTAGCACAACTAGATATTGAACGAACATTAAACGAAAAAATTAGGATTAATCTTCCAATGGTGTGTGTGGGTTTGGGGGGAGAAGTCATTTGACTGAATGACTGTTGTAATTCCAGCATGAGGCCGTCTGTGAGTCCATCTACAGCAGCGACTGGACTGGAGCCTCGCCGAGCTTCAAGAAGTCCATGCTGGTCCTCATGACCCGAGCCAACGTCGCCCTGGAGATCAAACCCACGGGACTGGATCCCATCTCCCGTAAGAACTTCAGTGATGTGAGTATAAGGCTAGTTGCTGAATGTTATACCCTTCATTCTTAATATCATGCTTTAAGGTTGCACAGTAGTCACGAGAAACTTAAGTCTTCACTTTTTATAATGTTATTTAACCTAACTTCCGTTCTTCGTTTTGCACTACAAATCTTTTTTTTGCCATAATAGTTTGAAGTAACAACCAAACATTGCATTCACTTTAACGCAGTTAAACAGTTCACTCGCGAATTTCATAATATGCATTCAATTTCGTAGATAAATAGTCTAGAACTTGTGTGAAGCAATTTTTCATTTATAATAAGACAATTTTGTTAACAAAATCAAAACTTTTTTTTAAAATTTTCCAGAAGTTTGGGATCTTTTTATGAAAACCTTTTACACTTAATTTCAAAAACTTTATGATATAGTTCTAGTAAATTTTATCGTGGGTAAATTGAAAAATAAGTATGCAGATATAAAAAAAATATGAGACGAGTTTCAGTTCAAACTGCGCGAAGACTGCATGGCGCCCATAATTGTAGTGCTGTGCAATGAAATTGGAATTTCGATATGATGTGGGAAGGTTTTCAATATCGATATTCCATACAAAATATTAAATTTTTAAACAAATATTAAGTACAGAAAATTTAAACCTGTAAAAGTAATACGATGATAATGTTCTTGGGGACACGTGGAAACCCTTTCAAGAATATAAATATTTTGTTAATTTTCATTTTTAAATTTTATTATCAATAACGGCGGCCATTTTGTTGTAATGGGAACACACACTCGGTAGAGTGTCTCACCCCCTCTCGCCTAGGAGAGGTACCACCCCTGCAACACATGTGGGGGGTTGGTGAGGGTAGGTAGGGAGAAGGGACGGCAGTCGAGTTCGGGCGGGCCTTCGGGCATCTTGTCTTATGTATTGTGCAAGTGTTTATTCCGTGTGTTTTGGTGTTTTACAATAAAGCTTGTCAAATTGGATTCCAAAGTTATGAGTGTAGTGTGTATACCTCTGGTTATCCCACATCTGGCGCCCAACGATAACACCACAGTGAGTGATCAAGGAGGAAGCCGCGAGTGATTACGTAATTATTATTAGTTGTGCGTATGTAGACAATCTATGCCTGGTCGCGGGCGTGTGGGTCATAGTAGTAGGCACGGGGGACCCAGCACCATAATAATGGATAATTCAGAAGTGGCCGGACTAATTCAAAGCCTTCGCGATGAAATCCGTGGGAATAGTGACGGGCTTTCCGCGATGGTGTCGACGCTCCAGACGTCCGTAACGGCGCTCACGGAGCGCGTGTCGACCATAGAACTTGGGGCGCAGCGCGTCGGTTCGGAGACCGTCCCGCCAACGGCTGTCAGGATGGCGGCCGCGGAGGAAAATAGTGCGTCCAGTGTTTGGGGGGCTGATTACAAGCCCCAACTTCAGCTACCTATCTTTGATGGCTACGGAGGTCGTACCCATCCGGTTGTCTTTATGAAGGAGCTGGAGGATTACTTAGAAGCAGCGCGAGTACCGCAGCGCTATCAGGTTGCTGTCGCTATGGGACAGTTGCGAGGGTCAGCGCGACGTTGGGGGGACGTCTTTGCTGACAGGTTTGCGTCGTTTGAGGACTTACGACAGTCGTTCTTGGCTGAGTTTTGGGGCCGAGTACAACAGCGCAATGTGCGATACGAATTAAACCACGGTAAGTGTCCAAAACATTTTGAACATCAGACGGCGGACTACTTTTTGATGGTGCTGTCTAAAGCCGCCATCTTACCCCGAGAGTACGTGACGACGACTTCTTGGAAGTCATCGTTGACCACTTCCGACCGGACGTGTCTGCTGCGATGCTGGCCGCTGACAAGACGACGGTCGACGGAACACTCAAGCTACTTCGCCGACTAGACGAAACAAATAAGCGTCGCGCAGATAATACCACTCCTAAGCTGCATGCTGACAGTAAGCTTCCCGATAATAACGACAACGGCAACTGGCGAAATCAACAGGTAATGCCAAAACGCGATTACGGAATCGAGCAACGACTCCCATTATACTCTCCTGGGCGTCCTACGAATTCCGGTGGACAATGGAGGACCGACAATACGCAGCAACGCGAGCGCCCATACCCGACAACGAGAATTACGTCAGATCGTGGCCGTCAGGTTCGAGCAGTGGACGTCGTCGAGTCCGATGCGTCGGAACTGCACGAAGACCAAAACGACGACACACCTCTGGAGAGCCAGGAGGCAAGAGTCGAAATAAACCACATATCGTCCATGACCACAGGCTTGCTCTCTGACGACGAATTGGACACCACTCCACGCCTCGCACCAGAGTTAATGGGCATGATTCAAGCCTCTGTTCAGTCTCTCATTTTAATTGATTCCGGAAGTGAAATTTCCTGCGTCTCGAGGCATTCCTCAACGACCTCGTCGCAGTGGTAGGAGAGGTGCCACTGCTGCCTACGCCGAAAATAAAAATATTCGGCGCCATTGGCAATAATGCGCAATGTGCATCCAAACAAGTGCTACTGTCGGTGCAGATAGACAAATGGAGCAGGGATGTGCCTTGTATCGTGGTGCCCAATCTAACGAAAAATATCATATTTGGTACAGATTGGCTACACGACACCAAAGCAGTGATCGATTTTGACTCCGAGTCGATCGCAATTCACACTGAGGGCGTTACAGCTGTATTGCCATTTCACAACATGCAAGCAGAAACAGCGCGCATTACCATCAACCGACTGTACACCACCACCGGAGAAGAGCACAGCATGAGCTTCAGGGTAGGGCAGGACGACCCCAAGCTACGCGTCGTAGCCCCCACCCCCGCCCAGCTCCACAAAGAAAACCTGCACCAGCCTCGAGAACACCCAACAGAGGCAGACATCGGGGATAGAGTGCATAAATTAGTGAGTCTAACTACAAAGCAAAGGTCGGACATTGAAACGCTCCTACTAACTTATAAAGACACATTTTCAACTAAACCAGGTCTGACAGATGTTTACGAACACTCAATCTCCTTAAATGACCTTACTCCTTTCAAACAAAAGTCATACCCAATCCCTCACGCCTTACGCACAACAGTCACTGAGAAAATTAGGCAGATGGTGGACGACAACATAATCGAGCGGGCATCGACACCGTACATTAACCCTCTTGTGACGGTGATAAAGAAGGACGGCTCAGTTAGATTATGCATCGACGCCCGACACTTAAACGCGCGCATGGTCAAAGACCATGATACAGCACGAGACACAGAGGAGCTGCTACGCCGGTTTGACAAGATCAAATACATGTCCACAATAGATCTTACAAGTTCATACTATCAGGTGCCCCTGAGAGAAGCCGACCGTAACTACACAGGCTTCCTACATGAAGGAAAATGTTACAGGTTTAAGGTCCTGCCATTTGGCTTATCAAACGCTGTGGCGGGTTTCACGCGATGTATCGACGCCGCACTTGGACCGGAAGTCGCTACCTTCATATCAGTCTATATCGACGATCTTCTGATCGTTTCGGAAACGTGGGAGGAACACATGGCCCACATGAGGGCGGTGTTAGATCGGTTACAGCGGGCGCATTTGACTGCAAACTTTACAAAATCGCAGTTCTGCCAACCTGAGATCAACTTCCTTGGACACATCCTGACACCCGAGGGCGTAAGGACTGACCCACTGAAAACTCAAGCCATCCGAAACTTTCCCACGCCACGCAATGCTAAACACCTTCGCAGCTTCCTTAGTACCTGCAATTACTACAGGCAGTTCTGCGCACAGTACTCAGATTGCGTTGCACCATTGCAAATGCTGTTGAAGTCATCAAGTCAATGGAGATGGGGAGAGGAACAAAAGATCGCATTTCAGCGAACAAAAGAAATGTTCTTGAAAACTGTAATGCTCAACCACCCGCTACCCAACACACGTTACTTCATTCAGGCTGATAGCTCAGCAGTAGCAGTTGGGGCTCAACTGTTCCAGTATGATACTAAGGGCGATAAGAGGGTTATCTCGTTTCATAGTAAATCGCTCAACAATGCCCAAAGGCGATACACTACAACAGAGCGAGAGGCGTACGCGATTATAGTGGCTTTTCAAAAATGGCGGGCTTATTTGGTACGTTCACCAGTAACAGTATTGACAGATCACAAAGCACTGTCGTTCATTCTTAAGTGTCGACTGAGTAGCAGTAGAATAACTCGGTGGATCCTCCTCCTACAAGAGTACGACTTGGTAATTGAATATTGTCGTGGGGTGGACAACATTGTTGCTGATACGCTATCGCGCTACCCCTCTGACAGCGCGTACCACCATGGGGACACTAGCGAGGACGTAAGCGACAAACGTTCATTCGTAGTGGCCAGCCTTCACCTAAAACTACCAGAGACACTCCACATCGATTTCATGGAATTCAAGACCAGACAACTACAAGATAACACCCTCGGACCAATAATCCATAGATTAAGTAATGGTGTTATTACGTCAAACGCTCGCCTAGAACGCCTAACCAAGGTACATCTTCTTTACGACGGCGTTCTCTATAAAAATTCCGCTACAAACACTAATAGCTGGAAAATATGTTTGCCGTCAACTATGGTAGAACACCTCGTCGAGCACTACCACACAAACTTGGCACACTGTGGACCGCACAAGTGTTACACGGCCCTGCACGAAACCTTCACCTGGCCTAACATGGCGCGCAGCGTCCGTCGCGTCCTCGCGCCGTGCGAGCTATGTCAAAAAAGTAAAGTCAGTAATAGGCACCCGCAAGGGGACTTCACTCCTATCATCCCCGACAGCAAGGGCGCCTTAGCGGCGGTGGATTTCTATGGGCCCCTCCCTCGCGGGCAACGCGGTATGAGGTTTATCTTCGTCGTATTGGACGTGTTTACCAAACTCGTACGACTGTTTCCGATCAAGAAGGCGAACACGCCGACAGTATTACGTATTCTGCTAACGAAATACTTCACAGACGCGGGGAAGCCTCGCCGTATACTCGCAGATTGTGGGACGCAGTTCACATCGAACTCATGGTCCGCTACGTTGCGAGACGCGGGCGTAGACGTATCCTTTTGTTCCGTACGCCACCCGCAGGGAAATCCCAGCGAGCGTATCATGCGCGAGCTAGGACGCATGTTTCGCTGCCTCTGCCACGACAACCACACCTCGTGGGTAGGGAATGTCCAGGCAATCGAGGACTGTCTCAACTCAGTTGTACAACGACAGTACAGGCTTTACGCCTATGGAGCTGCACTTCGGGGTGAAACCAGCGCGAGACGTCGAGGGATACTTTTCCTTGCCTCCCGGCAACGAAGTATCACAACAACAAAAACTTGTATTGGCGGGAGAGCGGTTGATGACCCGAGGAGAGAGAAGGAGACAACAACACCAGCTGGCCGCTGCTACCCCTGTAGTCTACGAGGACGGTGACCTTGTCCTACTGAAGGCTAACAACATTTCGTCTGCTTTCAACAAGACCATCGCGAAGTTTTTTTTATTATACAACGGTCCTTTCAAAATAGTTCGTTCCGTGGCACCGAATGCCTACGAGCTGGAGCATTTGTCCGGGAGAAAACTGAAAGGGTACCACAATGTAATAAACATTAAAAAGTTCGTGGGTACACCCTAAGACTCGAAGTTCAAGTTCAGGTTTAAGTGCTTTTGCATTATGTTTAAGGTTAGTTATCAATAATTACAAAGTAGCTAGTATGCTAGATTATCTAATATTAGATCTATATGTTCCAATCAACTCTTGATTGCTGTAGGTATTAGGGTATTGGTTGTAATGGTTCAGTTGTAATGGTAAAATAGTTATATAAAAAAAAGAAAAAAATCAACAAAAAGAAAAATGATAGTTATAACCGTTTAGTTTGATATACATATTGGGGTATTTCATTGTATAGTTTCTAGATATTATTTTGTTCCCTACTTCTTATAATTAAAATAATGTGTTTCCATTCTTTTAATTGGGGGGCTGTAATGGGAACACACACTCGGTAGAGTGTCTCACCCCCTCTCGCCTAGGAGAGGTACCACCCCTGCAACACATGTGGGGGGTTGGTGAGGGTAGGTAGAGAGAAGGGACGGCAGTCGAGTTCGGGCGGGCCTTCGGGCATCTTGTCTTATGTATTGTGCAAGTGTTTATTCCGTGTGTTTTGGTGTTTTACAATAAAGCTTGTCAAATTGGATTCCAAAGTTATTAGTGTATAGTGTGTATACCTCTGGTTATCCCACATTGTTTTGGCAATGGCAAACCTTGGACACAAAACAAAGATGAGCACCATCAAACTTGTTTATCAGCGGTTCAATACGAATAGATCGACACCATATACAACGCTCTGTCACCAAAATTGTCACTGAATTACAAATATTTCCATACTACAGTTCCAAACTGTAAATCGACGTCCATTTTTGACTTAAAGGTAAAAAAAATAGGTCAAATCACCAAAACGACTTTAAAAATTAAATCCTGGAACCTAAATACCTTAAAAATCATACACTAAGCAGTATTGTAGACCAAACCATTACAAAGACAATCTCAAACATGGCCGATGGCAGCCATTTTGGATTTGGGGCTCTGGTGGAGTATGCTCACACTTTCGCGAGGAGCATGGGGGCTAAAATTTTTATTTAACCTTTATAGAACACAAATCCAATGAGAAACGGACCTTCGCTCTTAGTGGTCACGGAAGTTCTGAAAATGAACCTTCAAGAAGACAGTTGTTCGAGCTCGGGTCAATTAAAAAAAAAATTAAAAGCCAGTATAAAAATTCTTTTGATTGGCAAATCCCGGGAACAAGTCATTTATTATGGATCACTTTTTGACCTCCATTTTCGGCCAAAAAAATCGGAAGTTGAGAAGTTGTTTATAACAGATGAGCGCAATAAGCAATCAGAGCACATTTCAAGATTAAAAATATTTGTCTAATACAAAAGTTTGGGAAATTACTACAAATTACCCGTTTGGTGTAATATTTATTATCCTTTAATTGAAAAAAAAGTAATTACATTTAAAGAATGTGCTCTGATTGCGCAATACCCACATTTGTGAATAACATTGATGTGCAAACCACAATCCGATAGGACAAACGACAGATCTGTGATCCAGACTTAAACTCTGCAATCTGCGTCATAGAGAGCTCCACTGCAGCTTGATTGTGACGTCTCTTTCATTGTGAGAATGGTAACAGTTAGTAGGCAAGCAAGCAAAAATACAACTCGGATAAGCTTTGAACACGGACGTGACTGAGTAGGCTATTGTATTGAGTTATACCAAATAATCAAGAATAATATTTTTCTTAGTTTTGACAGCCTTTATTTGCTGGCTTAAACGAGCTTTTTAATAAGGAATTTTATTTAAGAAAATACATTAATTATATCTGCAATTTACATTTTGCCTTGAATTTTCATAACTAATCATCTGTTTTCCGTATACAGGTTATGGAAAAGGCATACCAAATGTTGCAGACTTTGAATGCAGTGATAAATTGAATAAAGAAAAATAGATCACAAAACTTCAGATCATACCAGTCATCAGAGTAAGATTAATACCATTTAAATGAAGCAGACCATACTACTGAGAGAAAACTGTTAATTTTACACAAAACGCAGCACGATTTATACAACTGAACATAAAGCAGTCCATACTACTGAATAAAACGGCTGATACCACTGAACACAACTCAAATCAACAGATAATACCACCGAATACGACGGGTGATACCATTAAATACAGCAATTGTACGATCTAACATGTATATTCTGTATCATAAGTATATTATTATGATCTTAGCAAATTATCAACGTGGGGTACACAAAGTGCAAAATTATAACTTACACTATCAAAAGTATGAACACTTTCAAGATATGATTGATGGTCAAAGTGAAATGAATGATCTGGGTTTAACGATGATGGCGACGTAACATATAACAAACACATTGACACTATTAAGCAGCGGGCTTTTGATAAACTCCTCGGGCTCATGAGACGCAACTGCTTCGATCAATTATTCTCAAATGCAACGAATAGACTATGGTACGTAGCTCTCGTGGGGCCCCGACTTGAATATACAAGTGTGGTGTGGAATCCGTATCATAAAACTAATATCAAGTGCATTGAAAAAGTGTAAACATATTGTTATTCATTGTTCATTAGTATTGTTATATATCATGAAATATAATATTGAGAACTTGGAATGAGTATGTTAGTTGTGATCGCAGCAAGATTCGTACGCTGTGTAGCAGGAAGATGATTGTACATGATTATGGTGTTCTTGTATAAAATTGTAAATAGTTATGTTGACTCTCCACTTCTTGAGAAACTCAATTTTCATGTTGCATCACGTGATATGAGGTTTTAGTGCACATTTTTTTAGAGCACATTTTATCCATTTCAAACATTCATGCATCAATATGCTCAAAACACCAAAAACAGTCTCTCAGTCTTAAACCCAATCCTTGATTGTAATTTTAGTGCTCTTGCAACATTTAAATAATCTTATGCGGCGCCATGATCGTTGACACCTATAGTCTAAAGTGCGTGCGAAATACATAAATACACATAATACACATTAATATGTATTCATATGTTTGTGTGCACGTGCATGTGAATGTATTTTATGCTTGTATAATTATGTTTATAAAAATTGTTAGTTCGTAAGTTCATATTATATTAAATTCCCACTATTGGAAAATAATTTATGTTGCAAATGATGATTAGAAACAATGCTACCTGTAATAGTGCAAAATACAATATAATATTTAATGATCAAAAACGAAGTTTTAGAAGTTTTAAATGAAATTAGGTTTATGATTTGTTAGTCGAAATGTGTTGCAATTAAATTATTGTTATCATTAATTATAATATTAAGTAAGTAATAAGAGAGATTTTAAGATTTAGTAACAGATCCGAGTTTCATAGTAAATGGTATTTTGACATTGTATAATATTTAAAGTGGGATCTATCAAAGGGAAGGGTTCTTGTATTTTGGATGCTTTAAAGAGGGGTATTTTTCTTATGATGATAATTGTTGAATGGTATTGCACCAATGTTATAAATTCTTACTTCTTAATTATACTTATCGAGTTTTACTATTACATACAGTGTTATTATATTGTAAAACCTTGACTCTTTGCTGACAACAAAATAATATTTCCTTCGTTTTATCTTCACTTACATTTAACTCGTGTTTCTCCGCTGGGAGATCGGCGCCCAGCTTTTATCCCCACCGTTACTTGGTGTGTTTCTCCGCTGAGAGATCGGCGCCCAGCTTTTATCCCGAACGTTACTTGGTGTTGTTTCTCCGCTGAGAGATCGGCGCCCAGCTTTTATCCCGAACGTTACTTCCGGTGATTGTTTTGAATATATGTTGTTTTTGAATATAAAATTATTTTGCCATTAAATTATTTATAATTTTGTGTTTTTGTGATGTGCGAAGGTAGGATAAGTTTTAATGTGTGAATAATGTCCAGTCTAGAAGAGAATATATACAACATAAAAGTAAGGCTAAACAACAACGGCAAAACGGTCGCCATATTTGATTATAATTGAAAATTACGTTGCCCAAAAAGCAGGACAACTAAATTAAAATGTTTGTTTTGGAATATTGACTATAGTCCCAACTTTATATACACATTTTAGTGTTGTAAAAGTATGCCATTAATGCAATTTTAAGAGAGGACCCATGGATAAAATATAACCTTAAAGGGGCTATTACCCCAAACAATTATTTGTTTCCAAAATTTCTATAGCATAATACTACAATTAATAACCGTTTAAAAAATTATACCTTGTAACTGAAATTAAACACGACTTTAAATTTTTTTGATCATAAAATGCGAAAGTTGGCGTTTTGGTCAGTTTCTAAAATAAGCTTTAACTTGCTTCTTTTTTGTTCCACATTTATACTAGTACCTAGTAAAGCATCATCACAATCTAAAATGACCCTTTATAACGTTGTGCCTTGAAACTGTGCACAAATATACACTCAAACACGCAAAAATGTGCATTCCAAAATCACAACCCTTCTTGGTAATCAGTATATTTTGACCGAACCAATCACCCAAATTTTTTACAAAATAAATATATTGGATTTCCAAAAAAAAACGCTGCAGAGTAGGGAAATAATGGCCAATATTTGTTTGGATCAAAATCCTTCAAATTCACGGGCATAATGATCGTCCCTATCTTATTTCTTATGGGAGATTTTTGCCGATGGGACCAGCTTGAAAAATACCAAGTTTGGCATTTTTTTTCGAGTCATAGTGGACCCAATAATGTTTCTGTTAATTTCTAAATTAACTGACTAACTAGATAGCCTGAATGAGATATATTTTTTTGATTTTAGCGGGGAAACCTCTTTAACGAAATACTTTAAGAGTCTGTAATTCACACTTTTATTTTCTTAACTAAATTAAAACCTGGAACTATTTATTTGAGAGAACTTAACCGAAACATGTAACAATAAGTTGTAAGCAAATCTATTACATTGCCTTGTTGATAATTGAAAAATAAATGTCGGACTTACCTCTGGCGATGCCTAAAAATTTATGATTTAGCATTAACATTATTATTGTTATTGCGAAGGGGGTTGTGGGTAGGGAACGTCCGTATTTACGAAAACTGTCATACAACCCCAAGTTTGCTTTGTATTTGTTAATGGCCCACATACCTAATATGAAATACTACCAATACCTCATTAGGGAAAACGCTTTTTTCCACAAGAAAAACGCGTCATGAGCACTTTTGAATAAATTTATGTTATGTACTTTACTTTCAACATATAAAATAGAACACTATACCGACGCACATGCGTTTAAATTGGAACGACGAATCTCGTGTGTCTTCTAAAATTTGAACTAAAAATCAGTCCGTCAACAAACTTCCAGACATTTATGTTATTTCAATCCGGTTTTAATCATCCAAAATTCAGCTCTTAATACATCATCTGATTTCACACAATTCTTATTTTCCCTTTTTTGCTGCAACACTTCCCACACCCACATCCATTAGGATTTATAACTACTCTTAATTATTCCTAGTATAAGCTTATAATTTTACATTTTTAACTATACGAACGATGACCTAACAAATGGTGAAATATTTTATTATTTGAATAAAATATTATTGTATGAATATTGTATACGAACATCCAGAGCTGAATTTCATTAGTTACCCATATATAATACAGTGCTTGATTCTTCACTATAGCCCAACTCCATAAATGGAGCATGCGAACTACCGAAAGTATTATAGAATTGTTCCAGTGATATAGATTAAATCATTCGCATATTTTGGTTGAATCGTGATATATTTCAAGGCCACCTAGACTTACAAGTTTGACTTACAGAATGGGTTGTTTCGTTTTATTTTATGTTACCTTGGAACCATGGTGGTATATATCTTTAGGTGATTTCACTGCCCGAATTTTGTGGTCGCTTAATGCACGCAGTGCAGACAGTCGCCGACAGAATGCGCGACGTGTCAGGTGGTAGTCACGTGACGTAGAACTTACAAGATGGCGGCCTTGGGGACCAATCAGACGGCTCGAATTCGGAAATTCGAATGTTCCGCCTACGGATCTGAATGCACGGCCTTCAATAAAGTGTATACACACCGCCATCACTCGAGATATTAGAGATCGACTAGAAGTTTGGAAAAACTTCTTTATCGACTTTCTTGTCACGTGACTACCACCTGACACGTCGCGATCCTGGCGGATTCCGTCTGAACTGCGTGCATTAAGCGACCACAAAAATAGCATTGCTGGATACGCAAGTGAAATCACCTAAAGATATATACCACCATGCTTGGAACACACCTCCAATGTATAAAACTTATCATGTGAGTGTGATAAGAATATGAGCTCACCAGACTGCATATATGTAACATATAACGCAACACTCTAAATCATTATTTACCATCAAGACCTAATTGATTCCACGAACATGTTTCTATGGTTGATCTGCTGGAACCTTGGATAGATTTAATCATTAAGTTTAAAGATACCAAATACAACATTCCTGAAAAAACATAGTTTTACTCTTGACTTATGTACTAATTGGCCATGTAAATCCATTACCTGACGACACTTTGCATGTGCTATGTACAGTACGCACCGATTTACCTTTAAAAGCATGTATTTTAATATGTATTACGAAATGTTAAAGTGGATGGAACATACATATTACATCTTAACACAACACATCTTAACATCTTAACAATATTTTTTTTTTCATTTTCAACACTTAAGAGATTATTTTCGGGTGTGGTGACAGAGGGGATGCCAGTAATATTGACAATTAGCATCTCATCTTATTCTGTCTGTCTTTTTGTCGTTGGTAAGTATCTGTACATCTACAAAATAATACAAATCCTGTGAAAGCTTTCATTATTAAATTGCTAATGACTTTTGAATGGGGCTGTGCTATGATATATTATCAATCAATTATAATGAAAGCGATATATCGAAAACTGATTTAATTTGTGCAAAACAATAATTCAGGATTACAAAAAATATATCAAAGAGTAATCTTTTTAGGAATAATGTGTGTGTAAAATTATGTTATGAAGTATCACTGCGAACATGCACAGAACGATGTCGACCCCATTTTTATTACTCGCGTTCAAAACGAGTTGGAACGCGGGTTAGAAAGCCAGTGGAAATTACCATGTAAAACTCAACCATAGTTGTAGCCCGCGTCCGCTTACACGACGAATATTACCCGCATCCAACGCGAGTAATATAAACGCATCTCACACGAATTGTCGATTACGAAATATGGATATCGTATAGGAATATTGATATCTTGACCCAGTCCCATTTGTCGATCACATTACTCGGCTTTAAAATGCAACACGAATACAACATCCTTCGCTAGCCAGACGGCATGAACTATAATCATTGAAAACACGAACAGTTGTACATCTTAACGCACTTAACATGCACAGACTACGAAACAATAGTTTATTTATTAGCTAAGATAAAATTATAGACTATCGAACGTATTTCAACCAATCAGCTTCAAGCATAGTTTCGCAATAGCAACACATATAGAGAACACACATAGGAATCCCAGACAGTATCGTCAAGTATTGGGACGGAACGGACGACTGTTGTTGCCTTTGCACTGAATATTAAAGTTTAGTGTCAGAATAAGATTCATCAACAGTTAATTTGCAATGCCTGCATTTCACACGAGCACAAAGGTACATAAAATATTATCAATCCATCAATATCAATCCAGAAATTATAACATCCATCTTGTTATTGTTTTGTTAATTTGTGTCTTCTATGTTTCTTTATGTTTTTGTTTATGTTGTTTATGTTTCTATATTCTATGTTTTATAAGCTTGTTTATTATCACAACTTGTTGTGTAGAGGCTGGCAGACACCTTGTGCTTGGGGCATACTGCCCTTTTCTGCCAACCTTCCTACTAAGCTTTAGTGGAAAATAAATAATAAATAAATAAATAAATAAATCTTGGTATCGAACCTGGGCCTTCGGATAGCCGGTCGTATGCTTTTCTCCTAAGCTATCGAGACGGTTTATTAACTTCTGGATTGATTTCGATATAATTAATAACACTTGTTTCCCTATCAATAAAATAAATATATGTACCCTCACGCATGCATTTTCTACATAACAAAGGCTATTATAATAAATGTTTTACTACTGTTTTAACTCTACTGTTGAGTGTCCTAAATCACCACTAACTTACTTACTAACTAACAAGGCTGATTCGGAACAAACTTGGAATTTATTATGGGCCGCTTTGCCTGGACAGCTCCAAAGTCACCGTTTGCAACTTTCTAATAAAAACTGATGGACAAAAGCGTGAGCATGAATCTAACCCTGGACTTTCTGCATGAGAACCAGAGGATGTAACCATACGACCAACGAGGATAGGAGGACCTCTAAATATTTCAGCACGTTCGGAGGTTGCTTGTTCAGAGAGCGCAAACAAGCAGGCATTCCTAATCAATACACCCGAGCTATTTTTCTCAGGGTAGGGAAATTAAAGAATTTGATAGATTCATTAAACAAACCAGAATAGGTCACTTATAGATAGTTTTGTTTGATGTAGGTGTGGCTGTTTTCCTTATATGAACTGACTTCTGAACTCATCGGCCAAGTTGCGTCATTAATGCGACAAACCGATGCATTATGGTTCGCTCGACAGATGGCAAACGATATAATTTAAATCGCAAAACTACACAACAAAGGGTTACGTGATAGACGCGTGTCTTTCAAACGTATTGATTTTTAGATTTGTGTATAACATTACGTGAGTTATCATTTGTAGTTGGAAACAAATTTCGTATTTACGAGGCTTTTATATCATACAATATTTATGATCGATCAATCACCTATAGCTATGACCTACTCGTCTTTGTATTATCGTTTGTTGAGTATTCAAATACCAGACATAGGTCAAGTATTGGGACAGAATGTACGCTTCTTGATGTCTTCGTAGGCATCTGAATCTAATGAATGTAAAACTTGTTTTACAAAAAGAAGATTCTTAGCGGACAAATTTAAATAACGAAGAAATTTTTAACAAGTTAACGTAAGTATAAATATTTTGTTGTTATACAATTCTTTGTGTTTAAAAAAAATCAATATATACCCTCCATTTATTTTATTTTCGATAGATCAATACTGTAGAAATTTAATATTGACTCAGGGTATAGATTCGTACTGGTTTCGGAAACTGAAAGGTCAACTTTAGTTGATGCCGTGATTATGAATATAAATTTTCAACATTTAGTTAGTAAATTTGGCCATTTTGCGATGGCTTTTTCCAGTCGCGTTAATGGACGAACGATTTTTAATAACTATTTCTTCCCATGTATTACGGTTTCCAGTCATCTTTGTTTACAGGGTTCGTTTAAAGTACGGTTTTAATATAGAAAAGAGCAAGCGTCTACTTAATTTGAGGTGAACATTAATGAGTAAGACAGTTACATCGTTTTATCAAAGAAATAATGCAAAATTTTGTGGCAATACCTTCATATCTGCATTTTTAGATTTTTTTAAAATGAGATAGGAGGTATTGCAAGTCAGTATTTTTTAAAATTTAATTTGTATGTTTATTTATTTGTCCATGTCGTTCATATAAAATGAAGAAAGAAGGTATAGTTTCTCAATCCTCGTTTTGCTGGGCGAGCGTCTGCTAGCCTGCGAGTCAGAGAGGGACCAAGAACTGACACTCGCCTCGTGCCAACCGCGGGAAGGTTCAGGGCAGCGAAGTTATATCGACAACTTGATGACCTTAATGTACGTTTTTATGAGAAGAAATTACTCGTTTGTACTAAAGATTGTAACACATTTTTAAGTTTTACGATTTAAAACATTCCCGTTAAATTTTAAGATCAGATTATCCGTTTGCCTGGTTGTGATCAACAAATCACAGAAAAATCGTATAAAAAATGAAAAAGATAGAAAAAAAAGATATTTAAAAAAGTATTTAGAGCATATCCACTCAGTCATATAACTGATTTTCAGGTGGGATGTTATACAAAAGCGACCAATCCAACCCTGTAGGCCTGATGCAATCAAAGAGTAAGCGATAACCAACCATAGATCGATATTTTTGAACAGGAAAAATAGAAATCAGTGGCATGAACAATGCAAACACCTGCAGACCAACGCCAGAATCAACAAGGCTGATTCAGAACAACTTTAAATTTATAATCTGTCACGTTACTAGGACGGCTCAAAAGTCTCAGTTTACAAATTCGTAACTCAAGAACTGATGAACTTAAGTAGAAATCAGAAGTTAAAAAAAACTTCTGCCTATAGCGGAAATCGAACACTAGACCGTCTGCATTGGAAGCAGAGAGGCTAATTACAAGACCAACGAGCCAAACACAAGACCAATGAGCCACACATGATACAATTTCTTTGATTATACCCAAATTGCAGAGTGACGAGGTCATATTGATCCCTTGTTTCTTTAAAAATAGGATTTTTATGAGAAATAGTTTTCGATTGTACCCTACGTAAAGTATCTAATCAGAGCAAAGTTGATTTAATTTTCATGTGATAGGATTAGCTGTTTTCACGATATATAGCAATAAAGTGGCAATTTTCGTTATCAATGT
>JAMZAV010012244.1:0-17677 GCA_024449915.1 Sweltsa coloradensis
AATTTTTGGCCCAAAAAAAACCCTTCATTCCACTTTATTATCCACCCTTTTTTTTACTTTTTTCAAAAACGAAAAGATAGAAAAAAAAAAAAAAGCAAATTTTTAAATTTAATAAAAAATTCCAAAAGTAAACAAATTTTCAAATATTCTTCCCCCCTACCTCCAAAGACTTTAAAATTTTAAGTCCTTTTTTTTTTTCCCATTTTCCAAAACCATCATTTGCACCACCCAGCAACCGCCTGGCCTACCCATCATCAATGGAGAACCTGAAGTCACCACACAAATCCACCTCACGCCCTCAGAAATCAAGATTTTTCTTTATTTGCTTCACATAATTTACACAAACACCAACCTTCCCTCAATACAAATTTTCATTTCAAAATGAAAAATTACACACTTAAAACTTTAAAATTATGAGAGATTCAACTTTGTACCGGGCTGTATGGCGGTTGCAGGACAAATCCGAACAAGCTGAAAATTTGCACACATGTTCAGTTGATCATCTAAACAATAGTTGAAAAGCCCCTTCGCTCCCCCGCTGCGTTTTGAGATATGTGACAAAAGGGCGTAAGTCCCAAAAAATTTGTTTTTTTTTCAATTTAACCATTTTTTTGATTTATATAAAAAATTTTAAATATTTCTAGAAAGTAAAGTTTAAATCAGTCTTTTAAAAACCCATGCGCGGAAAAAGGGGCGTTTAAAATGCTAAAAAATGATTTTTTAAATATTTTCAATACATTTTGACATATGTTGTGCAACTGCAAAAAATTTATTTTTCATACGACGAAAAGTGAAATGTTCCCTTTCTTGACAGTGTGTTTAAAACATGGTGGCCCAAAAAGGGCAAAGTGACAAAAAATTTTGTTTTTTTCAGTTTTAACAAATTATTGACTTTAAAAAATATGCAAATATTGGAGACAAACGAAGTTCCTTTTCACACACTGGAAAAAAAAACCCGGGAATGTTTATTTTTTTTTTTTCTTTTTCTGTATTTTGTCTGTTTTTTAGCACTTCCGGCCCAAACCGATATCATTCCCATGAAATTTTATGGGGGCCTTCAAAATCTTGAACTTTGGGAACTGCACGTTTTGAGCGCCCTCGAATAATTTTTTTCTCATAAAAATGCAATTTTACGATTTTTTTTTACGCATTTTTGCAAAGAATTTATTTTACTTACATAACATTACATGCCGTATATCCGCATTTTAATGATATATTTTCCACAGCCAACTTAATCTTATGAATCAAGCATATTCGTGTGAGAATTTGAGCACAATCGAAAAATTATTTCTAAATGAAACAGAAACATTTAAGTGGAGCCAAAGTAGATCTTTTTTAAACAGTTTTACTATAACTTATACACCTACATGCTGACCTAAATTAAGTTTTCACAGAAACCTTAATTTATTGTTAAATGTATATAGCGTGTGAAATTTGAGCGCAATTCGACTAATTAATTTCTTTATAAAAATCCTAATGTTTTGATTTGTATTCTTTTTAAAATTACAGTCCATTTTGTTTTTTTTTTACACCCCCAATTTTATTATTTAATTATAAAAAAATATAAAATATCAGTTTATTATTTAATTAAATTAAATTTATTTTCACAAAAATTTGAAGCTTAGTAATAATTTTTTCACAGAACAACAGAAAATCCGCCATAAACACATAGGCAGACTAATAGCAACAATACGCTCATCACAACAACGCGCGGCCGACTTAAGCGTTTCTATCTAGTATTAAGTATCGTACGAGACATAAGCTAAACATTCTATTCCCCCCAGCAAGCCTTTGTTGCTGGCGTACTTGATAAATTGTGGCAAAAGCGGCACGTAAACTGACATCATAATTATGTTTTTAATATAAAAGCGAGCCCCTTTTTAAGACATTCAATACGTTTATTGTAACATCATGAATACCATACTAATGGCGACACTCAACATGTAAAATACCATGCCCATGCTGGACTAGACTCTGCTATGAGCCAGCTTGCTATGTCAAAGAACCATTACAAATCGCTATGAAGTATCAGATAGAAGACATACCCAATTATAAAATATCATAATCCCTTCCGACCCCCTGCATTAACTCCAACACGAGACATTGCAGTTAAGACATAGTTTGGCGAGATCTGCGTGTGCTTTTGAGCCGCCAGGAAAGTTTTAGACATCATCCAATCCAAAGCCTTGAAAACTCAACTCACAGCTAAAAATAATAAAACGTATTTTGAAAGGATGTCGCCAGCAGGAGATGTGCGACACCTTCAGCTTGGGCCTGGCTCTTACGGTCTGCTAGTGTCACATCAATACAGATTCCACTACAGATCATGAAGCTGTGATTACTTGCCATGTAATATTAGTGGCAAAAAATGCGCCGTCAAAGCTGACAAACATATAATTCAGTCATATGATTCAAAATATACTGCGGTGTAACGTTCGCCATGCCATATCAGCCCGGCCAATAATTTGAAGACTTGCAAGCCGTTCATCGTTATAGCTCACGTACACTCCCAAACTATGCGCCACTTAACTGCCACATACATTTAGGTGTACAGTTTACCCTGCGCCATCCCCGATTTTCTTTTTGCTACTAAAAAGTAATCACTATAAAACCGATAGTGCAAGCGTAAAGATAGAGTAATAGCTCCCTTTTTTCATTAGACAAAAAGCAACTGCATGCCGCATCACATCACATTGAAGTTTACCCCGAACGACCCATAAACACACTTCACTTAATAGCATTATTTAGCGACGCAAATCCCAGTTGATCCCGAAGGGACGCTTCTTCGGCCACAAAGATGCACTTTCTCTGCTTGTCGACAAAGTCTTCTTATTCGAGTTCAAACTACAACAAATCACATTTTATTGTCACAGCAGTGGGCTCAATCCTACCCACTAATACAATGAAACATAACCATGCCCGACACGTCATAGTTGTTCCTGCTATAGTGGGCAACCAGAAATTGATAAAGTAGTGTAGGCATGCGGCCCCCTCGTAAACCTGTTCCAATAACAAGAAGTCCCCTATACTAAAATACATAGTTTCAATTGTTGTGCATTGTGTAATAATGCGGCTGGAGTACAGGAGAACATCTTGTCCCCCCCCCCAGCAGCCCGTAAGCGAATTACTAAGCAATAGCAGTTTAATCAAAAATAAATTAGACACTAATGAAATATATCTTTTACCAGAAGTTTTAAGATATAAGCTTGCCATATGTTTTTCTACCGTTTATATCACAATAATCTTTGCGCTGTCGGATACTCCGTTTTTCACTTCATGCGCAGTAGACCGCCTTCATTATGCAACTGCCGCTACTCATGTAGTGTCTAAGCAATTGATATGCTGCCTAGTCCACCAGCACATTTAATAGATTTATCCATCCATCCCCTCTGGCTTGGCCGCCAAACCATGTCGAGCCCGAACAAAAAAAACACATCAAAAATGCTATAATCAGGTTGTAGCGATCAAAGCCAGCCCGGGCAGCACCATAGCACCAATTCAGTCCGCACCTATGTAAGCGTTCATTTACCTCCTCCGGAGATATTCTCAAACATCAAATCGGTATTATCGAAATATGGTTGATCTCATTAAAGCTCAGGCTCTATCATATTGGATGTGAATACTAATAGTCAAGACCCCCAAGATAGGTATGTCCACAGCTCGAGCCCCTCGAATACTATTTAAAATTGCCGTCACTATGCCAAGCCACTTGAGAATGCTGGAGAATATTATTAATTAAAGGATTTGGATTATGATACCAATACACTACTACAACGCCCATTTTGTAATGGTTACTTTAGATACAAGTGGATAGCAAGTCAGTCAGCATGCCAATGATTTTACATTGAGTGATTCCATTGCTATGGTATCATATGCTTACAATACGTAGTTGATGTCAAAAGCCCCTATAATTAAAAACATAATTATGATGACTCAGTTACGCCCTTTGCCCACAATTTATCAGAAGCATGGCCAACATCGAAGTGTCGGCTATAAGATGTTACTTTTGTCTAGTACGAATAACTAAACTAATTATGCAATGTAATGATAAATAGTTTGTGAAACTGAAACATAACATATAGTAGGTTTTTCGTCACTTACGCCATTATTAGTCGTGGACAAGCGTAAAAACATTTCAAATCGCCCGAACCAACCACCAAATTTAGGAGCAGTTGTCAAAAGACGTATTTTAAAGAATGTTATTCACGGGGGGACACGCATGGTAGCTTTAATTTTTTCATATACACAAAATCTTTCATTTTCACCTCCCCCCCTACACTTAAATAAGTCACCTGTCATGCCCGTCCACAAGATGGCCGCCAAATAATTCTTAAATCTGCTGTAACTCGAGAAGTAATCATCAGATTTGGATAAACTTGGGTTTGTTTATTCTTTTTTAATGCTCACAAAAATGCAATAAAAATTTTTGCCGTAAATAAATATTTTTAATTATTTTTAAATATTTTAAATAGTATTGCCAATTTTACATTTTTTTTTGGTGTATATATAATTATTTTACGTAAATTCGCAATTTGTCTAAAAGTTTCAGACTTCAAAATAACGCTAAAAAACCCAAATTTAAAGTCCGAAACAAATTTCCTGTAATTTTTTTTTTAATTTAAATTAATTGAATTAAGCATTAAAAAATCCCAATAAAAGTTTTTATTCATTCCCAAAAGTCACGTTGTGTATCCACAAGAACAATATGACCACAAGAAAAAAAAAAATATTTTTTCCAAAAAAATTATTCCAATCACTTTCCTATTAATTCAATTAATTAAATTTAAATTAAAAAAATGACAATAATCCAATTAATTTTGAAAGATTAACAAAATTGGTCGACCTTGGTCTTTTTAAAAGCTTTTTTTAAGGGCGAAAAATGTAATGAAAAAAATTAAATTTAATTTAAAATTAATTTATCACCCCGAAAAATTACATTTTAGTTAAATTTATCCCATTTAAAGTTTTTTGTTATGTATCCCTAAACTCGGCGTCGTCATAAAAATTACTTCTTTCCTGACATAACCCCAATGAATCCGAATTGTCTTTCCCCGGGAAAAAAATTCCTATAACTTGCCGTTTGATTAAGAAATCAAGTGAAGAATTATTATATCTCAAAATTTGTTGTTGTCACTCAATTAACACACCAAAATGCCAACAGTATATCAACTATAAAAATGCAAGTGAATTTAAAAAAATTATAGTCCCAACATTAAGTTCATGCTACTTTTTGTTAATAAATTTTCCCACAAAATTATTTTCCTGTAAAAAAGCTGCAAAGGGTTTCCCCCAGTGGGGCTTGTGTTAATTTTCCCAAAAACACATGGGATTATTTTTATTAATTTTATTCATTTATTAATTAAATTTAAACGGGAAAGTCTGAACTTAATTTTGGACTAAAATTTTTTAAAAATTTAAATACCCATTGTTTATTTTTGATACTTCGGTTCATTTTGTAGTGTTAAATTTGGGGAAAACAACAATTATTGAGATAAAGTAATTTTTCACTTGATTTTTTAAATTAATGGGCAAGTTATAGGAATTTTGTTCCCGGGACATGACAATTCGGTTTCTTGGGGATTATGTCAGAAAGTAGTATATTTTATGCGATCCCGATTTTTAGGTATCCAAAACAATACATATGTCAAAAAAAGGATAATTTAACAAAATGAATTAATTCGGGGATTAATTAATTTAAATTAAATTAATTTTTTTCCCTTAGATTTTTTTGCCTTAAAACTGCTTTAAAATGATTCCAAGGTCGACCACATTGTGTTTAAACTTACAAATTAATTGAGACTATTGTTATTTTTTTAAATTAAAAGAATTAATTTTAATTTTAGGAAAATGATTGGGAATTTTTTTTTGGAAAAAATTTTTTTTGGTTTATTTGGGCATATTGTTCTTGTGTGATACCTCCCTGACTTTTTGAAGGAAATAAGAAAATTTAATTGGGGTTTAATTAATGTTAAATTTTAAATTTAAATTTAAATTTAAACAAAAGGTTACAAGAATTCGTTTCGGACTTTTAAATTTGGATTTATTGGCTTTTTTTAGTATAGTCTGAAAATTTTATGACAATCTTGCGAATTTTACGTATAAATAATTTTATATACACCAAAAATGCTATAATTCAATACATTTTAATAAATTTTAAATATAATTTAAAAAATTTTATTTACGGTAAAATTTTACTGACATTTTTTTAGAGCATTAAAAAACCCAATAAAACAACCCAATTTTTTCTAATCTGATGATTAAATTCTCGAGTTAAAAAAACAATTTTAGAATTTTTTTGGCGGCCATCTTGTGGAGCCCTGACGGGACTTTTTGCTACCTGCGTGTCCCCCTGAAAAAAACTTTAAAAAATGCTTTTACCTGCTCCTAAAATTTTTGGGGCTGGGTTTTTCCCCGGGTTTGAAATGTTCCTATAGTTTTAGCACCCTTGTTCCACGGACTATATGCCACCATGTTTTTAAGAACCTGGCGAAGGGAAAGGGAACAATTTCACTTCCCTGTATGAATACATATTATTTGCAGTTGCACATATTAGTCAAATGTATTTAAAAATTTAGAATACAATTTTTTAGCACTTACCCCTTTTGCCCCGCATGGGGGAAGCTTAATGATTTAAAATTTACTTTCGTGAAATATTTAATAATTTGTTAATTAAAAGCACAAAAATTTTTGCATTGAAAAAAAAAATTTTTGCACTTAAGCCTTTGTCACTATATCCAAGACCACCGGCGGATTTGGGGGACTTTCAACATTGCTTAGTAGGCTAATCTGGCCTGTGTGCAAATTTAAAGTTTGTTGGGAAATTTTGTCCGGGTAAAAGTCTTCCATCCGGGCTAACAGGCACTGTCGTAAAACCAAACTGACTAGTGACTCCCCGTCATGTGGTGGGGGAAACAAAGAAAGTGACACTGTCGTCCCGGGGGTAGTGGCCTCAATGACAAAGGAGACCCCCAGCGACGAACTATCGCTGATAGCGGGCCGGGTTTGGGGAAGCGAGAGCGATTTTTGTTTTTCAAAAACAAGGGGAAAAAAGTGCATCCCGCCGGGTAGTGGGGCGGACCGGGACACAGCTAAACGGTACACCCTAGATTGAGGGGACCCCAAATTTTTAAATTTAAAATCGCTGATGGTTCAGCTTCACATTCATCGGGGTGAAGTTACTACTAAAAAATTTTTACATAACCCACCAGCTTTCTCAAGCCATTTGACGGGCTGGTGTAGTGCCCGCCAAATTTACGGCCCCCGAATTGACGAGCTGGAAAGCGGCTACATTATCGGTCGTTGTATGAGAATGGTTTCGTAAAACCCAAAGATTGGCTAGAGTACTATACGCATTCCTACACCCAACGATGTGTTTGCTCTATCTAGGTCAAGTTTTAATTATCTAGTCTTAAAGGAAGATATTTTTTGCTTGTAGGTGGTTGGCGGCGTAAAAGCTATGACTAGCCGGCAGTGTGAAAAAATTTTGCTGTATGACAAAAGAGGGGGGGATATTTTGACCCCAATAAAAATTGTAGGAGAGTTCATATCCTCTGGAAATTTATTAGACTATTTTTTCAAATTTTTTTGAAGTAAATCGGGTTATTTTTGCAGGAGCAGTAATTATTTCAACTAAAAGTGCTCCGCCCCCCTTTTGAAATAAAAATTTTGGTTTTTAAAAGGGTAGCTCGCGCGGTTTAAAAAGAAAGCTGATTGGTTTTAATCCCATTTCACTAATTTTATTTATTTTGTATTTATTTAACGTCTATTTTATTCAGTTAAAAAAGGGTTTTCTATGGGGATAACAAAATAAATCTCCTTCAAGATGCAGATACAGAATGACTAACAGTTAAGAAAATACTATTTGAAATATAACAAAACAAAAACTTTTTTTTAAACACAATTTTTTTAGAAAAAATCCAAAAAGGATATTTTTTTAAATTTAATAATGAACAAAAAAAAAAAAGGGGGGGGAAAGAAAAAAAAAAGAAAAAAAAGGAAAAAGAAAGAAAGAAAAAAAAAATAGATGATAGAAGAAACATAAAAAACAAAAGAAAACATGATTTATTAGACACCCCCAAAAACGATTATGTGGTTCCCAAAAAACGGGAACAGCAAATCAAGGGTACACCAAGGGGACGTCAAAAATTTTGATAGTTGAATGGAAAGGTTGCTTGCTGCAGACAACTAAGGGGGACGTCAAGATAGTTGAATCGAAGAGACTTGCTTGGGCGGAAGAAACCCCACCGAACGCAAATCCATTTTTGTGTTCAAATCGAAAATAATTTAGTAAAAAAACTCGTGACTCTAAATATTATAATTTCTATATAGGGGCTTTAATTTGGAAAAGTACAAGTCAAAAACGACAAGCAAAGATACAGGACACCTAATCAAATTTGGGGAGCTCCACCAATGGCCGACAACCCGACAACTAAGCAGAAAAAAAACCATTTAAAAAACATAAATTAAAACATCATTTAATGGGAAGCAATAAGTTTTTTATTTGGGTTAAGAAAAACGCAAACCCTTAGGTCATAAGGCCCCCTCGACCCAGGGGTTGGGTAGGAGGGGTCATGTGATCAGAACCCGCCACGGGTAAGGGGAGGAAGGGGGGTTTCTCACGTCCGGTCGTCACGTCTTTGTCATCGTTTGTTTTGGGGCATTGTCACGTGGTCGGGGAGGTCGCCAAGGCAAGGGGGGGGTGTCCCCGACGACAATAGCCAAGCTCGCCTTATTTCGGGGAATAATTACTCCCCCGCTCTTCTTTGCTGATGTTTTCGAGTTGACTTTTTTTCTTGAATCGCCTTTTCATTAGGAGCCATGTTGGGCCAATTTCTACCCCGGGGGCCCCGACGGGGATGAACAACCCAAAAAGAATAAAAAATCATAAATCAAATTTTAAAAGGGGAAAAAACATTACACAAACACAAATACAAAGAACCCCAAAAAAATGGTTAAAAAACAATTATTTTTTGCTCTTTGATTCATTATTTTTGCTTCAATTTTATTTTTGTTGCTTAATTTTACTTTTAAATTGTATGCTTCCTAGCTCATAAACTGGCCCTTTTAAAATAATAAAAATAGGGCGCTTGCGAACGCTTTTTCCCCGTCGCGTTGATGGGTGAGCTTTTTTGGAATTTTCTGCCCCCGATTACGTTTTTTTTTGGGAAACTCCCTTTCTTTTTTATGGTTACTTGAATCTTATTCATTTTACCCGTAAAAGGTTTTAAAAAACCCTTTTATGTTTTTGTATGATGTGCAGGATTGTGGTGTTCTAAGAGGCAGTGGTTTCCCAAAAGAGACTAGGGGTTTGGTGACTGCTTTTGTTTATATTGTTTGGGTGAAGTGACTGTTTGAATTGTATAAAGTGTTTTTATCATCTTTTTAAAATGATTAGTAATTAAATATAAAATAAAGAAGTGTATTTATATTTTATTATGTTACAAGGTAGACTAACTACCATACGTAACACTTTATTTCTATGAATTTTGACCAACTTTTTCAAAATTGTCTTTCAAAAGGCACTGCATCACCATAACCGGTATGGCAATGGGAAATATGAACAGGGCAGCCCCACCCGGTAGGGCAAAAATCGGCCCAAATATCACGAAAATATTGTATTAAAAACCGAAATCTAAAAGTACGATTTCTATAAGAAATATTTTTTCAAATGTCTCTAAAATCATAACATATATGATGTCAGTGATTTTAAACGTTCCTATAAAGTTTCATCAATATCGGAGTAGCCGTTTGCCAAATATCACGAAAATATCGCACTAAAAATCGAAAAAAAATCGTAAGAGTACGATATTTATGAGAAATATTTCTTCGATTGTACCCAAAAACAATACAGCTCTAAGTTCAGAGATTTCGAAGGTCCCTTCCAATTTTCATCAAGATCCCATATGCCGTTTGCCCGGTAGAGAGCGAACAAACAGACAAAAAATCTAACAAAAACAAAACACCCGAGCTATTTTTCTTGGGGTAACGTAAGTAAAAACCAAACAAGAAAACACAAAGTCAAATTGAAGTCTTCGCTTCGCTCATCCAAAAATTGAATTCCAAAAGGATACGCCTCTGTACAAAAATGTCTTTCTAAATGATTCAGAAATTAGTCTAGGAACTTCCAATGTGCACGTTAGAATAGAATTTCTATCACGCTCAACAATTTGAAAAAAATTGGGTAGAATACCTACATACTACCCTTTCAATACTTTGTATGTATTTACCAGCACGCTATACTTCATTCTCTCTTCAATCGTGAAACAATCAGATTGCAAATCTTGGCTCAAAGTAATTGAATCAAACAGATGGTCAATTCTCTTCTGGAGTACAACATACTCAATTCATACCCAAACCACTGAGCAATAATCAATAACAGAGTGAATTATAACAATCTACAAGTAACCTCAACATTCTCTCAGTTACAAACCTCTTCATTCTACTTATAATTCCAATTGCTGATGATACTTTATTACATTCATAATGTTTCTTAAAATTTAAATTAGGTACTGTCTAAGAAAACTCAAAGATATTTAAATTCATACTCTTTACTCTTTAGATATTAACTTACCATTACAATTTAACGCCAAATGTACATCATTCATGATTCTATCATTAGCCTTATGAAAAATCATAAAATTAAAAAAAAAATGGTAAACTATCAACCACCACCACTGCTATTGGCTAAAAATATTTTTCATTTCCTAGCCTTTACATTATTTTGCAGGAAATGGACTATTGAGCTGGGGCTGGAATGAGCATGGCAACTGTGGTATTGGTACAGAAGAAGATGTGCACACCCCAACTTCTGTTGTGATAAACCATCATATAAATTTGATTGGAACTGGTGCAGGACACTGTTTTGCTCTTGCAGAGAGTTAATTTTGTTCTTATCTCCATTGTATTTAATAAAGCTATTTCAGTATTTTCTCACAAGTCGTGTTGTATTCACTTAATTTAAATTTTCGCGCCATGCATGCGACATTATCTTGGGGCAAAATTGGTAAGCCCTAGCCTATGGTTTCATTAGTTGGTAGTACTGAGCTGTTGCCTTGGCAACTGATTTGATGCACTGCAGGTGTTCCATGTGTTGATTCAATGGCGGTTGCTAGCGTTTTGGTTGGTTTCTAACAGTTTTGTATCGATATAATTTAATTTTATATATAGCTACATTGTATAAAGGAGGCTGGTAACTATTTCCATTCAAAGATCACTGCGATTGCAGCTTTGTGGAAGTCTAAGCCGAGCTAAAATTCGTCTAGAATTTATAGACGTAGCTAAGCTTACCTAGGCTAGACTAGGGCCCCCTAGGCCTAGGTCTAGTAGACTTACACAAAAGTCTTGGGCCTACAACTATTTTAGGTTTCTACCAAGGTCCCTACCAAGACGAAATCACCACCTGCTCACAGCCAGACCTAGTCATGAGATCAAGTCGGTCACAGAACGGAGCTCGGGGAGTTGTAAAGAAATTGGGGTAGGCCTACTTCTACGGTTGGGGTCCAACTTTGTAAATTTTTAATAGAAAATCAACTAGGTCCTACATACCTCAATTTTTTAACATTCCACGTGTTGGACGTGAAAGTGGTTAAGTGCACAAATGGGGGGCGTTTGCCCCCGACCCTCATCAGGGCTCCGCCCCTAGAACCATACTAGTCCATACGGTGTCCTGTTTGATTGATACAGTGTGACAAAATTATGAAAAATATTTTGACTCCCCAACTGAAGGAGTTCCAACATGGTGTAGGCTAAAAAAAAAATATAACCAGGCCCAGAACCTAACCTAACTAGTTTTTAAAACAAGGCAGAGGATATTCTTACGGCATACCGTAAGAATTACTAGAAATTATTCTTATTTATTATACTATAAGTATATATTTATTTTTTCATTAGATTGTCCAAGCTCATAACTAAACTACTGAAGTTAGAAGTAGAAAACTCTTCAAAGTATAATGCACATTTTGCAATCCAACACTTCCTATAGAAGTGATGTGTGTACAGTAGTAAGGCCTAAGGAGGTATGTGGAGTGTACAAGAGTAGGACCTCGTAGTAGAAAACTATTACTTTTCCATTGACTCAAATGCCCATGAATGAGCTATCAAACAAAATAACTTGAGACGCATTATTGCCTCATGTTTTAGTTGAGTTCCAAATTAATCATTTATCAATAGTTTTAATTATGTGTCGATAGCATGATTTGGCTTTTTGCTTTTTTATTGAACAGATAATTTTTATCGAATCATTTTTGTCAAGCAGTGAGTGAATGCATGCAGTGACCAAGGTATAACGAATTTTCACGCTCAAGGTTCCCCAAAATTCCGCTGGGAGATTGATTAGACCTTACTATCTTTACTCGTATTTCGGTACTGGCTATGTTTATGTTTTCCATAGTATTGCATGCATTTCAAAACACGTTCTTTTTTTGTGTTTCATGAATAAAATATAACAATATGTTTAATTGAGGTTTGAGAGTTATGTGTATGTGACATTCCATATTGCATAAATTTTAAACATTAATTAAGTCAAATTCAGAATGGAACATGGCTCTTTCCCTCGTCAAGCAACGACTTTGGCTGTTTCCTAGTAATTTCTATTGCTTTCCTGTGTGCATCCAAACTACACATAAAAAGCATTTGTAGCCAAATACCAAGATATGCAGACGACAATATTATTTATTAGCAATTCATTTCGTCGGACCAAAGGACGCTACCAAATTCCACCCAGTGCCGTCGCCCAGCGCCGCCGCCCCCCCCCCCACACACAAATCGTGTAATCAACATCTATAGTAAGTATACAAACGTGAGATAGTAGTCTCATTTTGTAATCTTCCATCCAATAATATTTCCCTGAGAACGTCCCAGTCATAGTGGTAAGAGTAAGCGATAATATTGCAAAGGTTTATTTTCAAAACGTAACATTCCTTTCAGGGCACATAATGCCATTCATGCCATTCAAGGAGCACACTTTTGTTTTCGTAAGTCAGCGCTTTGAGCAACACACTCCGAGTCTGGTGTTGATAATCTATGCCGATCTCGCCGCGGGGTCTTTTTCTACCTATGTCTTTATGGTCATTGACATAGCTTTATATAGCCGATTATATAGTAGAAGCTCAAAGAAAGGCAGCTGACAAAAAAAATAGCAAGCTACAAAAAAAGTGACACCTCAACTAACGCGCACCATGTTGGGATTTAAAAGTGGCGTGTTAGTGCATTGTAATTGAGTGTGAAGTCATAAGTTACATGATGTTTCTCTTACGTGAAGAGTAGTGTATAGTGCAGTCACGGATATTTTGTGATATTTTTGTTGCAAATGCAAGACATTGTTCGGACACTGCTGGTAGCTATGACTGCAAAGTATGTGTGTAGCCTATGTAGCGGTTACCAAGCACAATCGCATTGTTTGTTACGTGGGACTTCCGGTTTAGCATTTTGCCCCTCTGAAATCTGAATCCATCATTTTGTCGAGTTATAATATAGACGATTACTTTCGAGTTCGACTCTAGGTTCGTGAACTAAAATTCATAATAATATATCAGTTTTTCGTCGCTAAGAGCTCAGAAATAAATTGCTTTAATTGTGTAAAATTGTGCACGAGGACTATTTTTATGAATAACAAGTAGGCTGTATTATCTAATTGTAATTATTAGAATTTTCATTGAACGCGCTAGACACAAGAGTGCCAACAATGTGGAGCAGGTAGTTAGGATGTTGGAAGGAGGGCGATGGGGGTAGGGGAAAGGGGAAGGAAGAAGATTGTCAACAAACCGATGGAGGAATTCCACCGATCTTGTAACGTTATTTCGGACAATGGATAGTCAGAAAATGAAGTGCCACATAATAATGAAATAATTTTTGTTATATAGGCTTTTTTGTTTTTAGTACTGAGAGGACAAGCGAACTGAAATTAATAACTTGTTTTTGGTTTCATTCTTGTTTATTTGGCTTAGGGCGCGTCAACCGTTAGGTCATAATTAGCGATGTGGTGGTGGGAATATTCCTACATTGGTAATATATATTCCCAAAAACTCGGAATCTATTTATTCAATTATTTTGTACGTATATTAGGACCTTTTCAGGAATTATACTGACATCTACTTGTAAATGAGATTAAAATCAGGGCATTGAACCCAAATAATTTTTTTTCTGTTGGGTTTGACTCGCCTGTAATATAATGGTTCGGTTCAACCGGTCTAAGCCCGTTGTTGACACCGTTAATGTTTTACTATTTTAGTACTTTTACAAGGAAAAATATCAATTCTCTAATACGTAATATATTTCTTGGAACCGACTGATAGATGCACAAGCTCCAGACCTTCTACGTCCTCTCATCCCCATAGAAATTGGATTATTGTCAAGTCAGTGTTCTTGATCTCCACTTCCCAGGAAAAAAAAATAGTTTTTGAAATAGTTTTGAACAATCACTGTACACAAGAAGGCGTATGAAATGCACAATTATATAGGTCAAGCAAAATACGGGGTCCACTTTTTATTACGCTGCTTTATGTTTGTGATGTTTGTGAATTATTGTGTATTTGTAACATTTTGGATATCGGCTGTTATTTTTATATTGATCATTTTCCGACATAATGTTTGTGGACATTGTATGCCTTGCATCTAACTTTTGTTGTTTTGTTGTTCATTAGACGCGATGTCTAATGCGAGCAGTCGTAATGTAAGTAACTATTGACAATTCAAAATAAAAAATGCAATGTCAGTTTTCAATGTTGGTTTAAAGATTTAGAAAGTCGAACCCTTGCCAATACTGTAAAAACACCATGCTACGAACCCGAATCTGAACTTAGTTTCCCTTTGTTAATATCCATACAATTTATTCTTCCATATTGTCTTGTTACTATCATAATCGTTATCATTCGTAATAGATGTGATGTGAGACACGAGTATTTGGAAGCTCCGCGAACTGGCGTTAGGCTATTTATTTCTGAGTCAAGTTTCTAGCCGATCGGGATTATTTTTATCATTATTATATAAAGTCTAATCTAAATATTAATACTATATTATAACTGTCTCTGAATATAGGTACTTATGGTCAGCATATTATGTTGCTGAAATAACGAACGTGTAGATTGTCGTGTGACAAGACCTTTGTATTAATTTATTGCTAGGGTTATCTATAAATAAATTGTAATGCATTCTTATGTCAGTTCTTTGACTGGCTATTTACTTATTAATTTTTCTTTGACTGGCTATTTACTTATTAATTTTTTCTTTGACATATGACACTTTTTAACGTAAATTATTATCTTGTTAGATATCTGGATAATGTAGAGGAATATAATATAACGTGATTATTCGGTTTTGCGTAATTTTGACAATGACCTGGTTCAGTCGCATTGCTGTTTCCAGGAATTCATGCCAATGTCTCGGTCCGCCACCCGAGGCCTCCCGCTCAACCCTGTGTTATTGTCCGTGCAAACAGTATATAGTCGACGTCGAACGAGATATGAATGCGGCGACGGTCAGTGGAATACTAAATCGCTCTTCAGAACAAATTTTTGCGGAACCTGGTAAAATTGTCGGACCAATCAAAGAAAAGCCATGCTGAGTGTAGGGTCAGCCCATTCACACCCTTTTTACCCACCCACTTTCGGTTAGCGCTCACGCTTGAATGACCATCAATCATAGACTTCACCCTTAACTTATTTATCAGCCAAATCAGACGACTTTCAGTCGACAATTTTTTATTTCAGCAGTGCTCATATTAGTTTTAAAAACGAGTGGATGCAGCCGCCCAGCTGATCGCAGTGCCCAGACCAGAAGTGGCACAGCGCTAGCGACCGTGGTAAGGCTGCAACCCTGCCTAGGTGGGCTGTGTTGCAGGCGGTGCGCTGTTCCCTGTTGGGGGCCACATGCTTTCAAGTTGCTTTGTTTTTCTTGTGTTTTGCTAGGGTTAGATTTACACACACACCGTTTAATAGAAGAGTTAGTGCGCCCAACGTGTTTAGATGTTTTTATTACTGAGCTTTAGTGTAGGTGAGTTCAACTTCCACCTATAGCTAGCCGGCAGGTTTGAAGGCCTCACCCATAGGTCGATAACCATAGTTTCTCGTATCTTAGAGCTTATGCGTAGAGTTAAGGAGAGAGAGAGGGGTGGAAGTTGACAGTAGGTTTGTACGTTATCATCAAATGGCTGTGAAGTAGGCCTACGGTTAATTACTCATTTACGCATAAGAATCAGAGACTTCTGGTTAATTAATATTATTAGCCTCTGCCTTCCTTAAATTCATAATATTCTGCCATGGTAGGCCTGCGTATTGGATTTGCACGTAAACCAAGCAAGTCTACTACCCTCTACGTGCCTCTGCCATGGCGGGTGACGTCACGACCAATCAGAGCGCGTTATCGGTTGCCACGGCGGAATTTGAAAATTACGCATTTTCAAACACAGTTTTCTTGTACGTAGAATACATTTTTTTTAAACGTTCAAACCAATTTTTTTGTGTTTAGAATTAAACAAGCATCAGGAAACACCCATTAATTAGCATTTTTGAACTTCTTGCATATACCCTATTGATGAAAATAAAATAAAAACATCACAGACATAAAATATAGGTAGGGTACAGTAGTACTGGTACTAGATCACAAAAATTGATGAAAATGAGAAAATGGCAAGAAGTAGATTATTGATAACATCAAATATAGGCCTATATTACGTTGAATTAAATCTATGCACTAGGCAAAAAATATTCCATAGGTGGACAATGTGCACTAGGAGTAGGGCCTACTCATGATATAGGCCTAAGGATTACATGAATTGATGAAATGGTGGTTTTCATAAACGTGTTCAGCTATTTTTGAAGTGTGTACTTTGTGCTGGATAACATTGCTCTTGTGTTCTTTAACTCTAAAGGTATCTTCGATTCACCTATGTATAAAGAACCACATTGGCACGGAATAGAATACTATATGGAATTTTAGAAGCCTGTGTTGTACCTGTTGCGCCACCGGTTATGTTAAATACTGTTTTAGTACATTTTACAAGAGAAAATATCCATAGGTACTTCCCCAATACATTTCTTAAAACCGACCGATACACGCACGTGCTTTACTTTCTACGTCCACTGGCAATGGCAACCGCATAGAAATTGGATTATTGTCAAGTCAGTGTTCTTGATCTCCACTTCCCAGGAAAAAATTAGTTTTTGAAATGGTTTTGAACAATTGCCTACCAAAGACCTACGTCAATAGGGGTCTTTAATTCATCAGCCCGCTTCGGGTCAGTGACGTCACTGGTACGGAGCTGGCGAGGTGTTGCAACACAGCACAGCTATTAGCGGCAAGTAACGCGCGAGGCAGGTTCCGGTCTATCTGTCGAGATAGTCTGTTCTACTGAAAACAAAGCGGAAGGCCTGCGATCATCTGATTAACACCAATACGTTACAGTTAAACCAACACCTGTTTTGGTACAATAACATATGTTATTGTCGTCAATTTAATGGAATAAATATTATATTGGCACGTTCTTATAAAGTTATATGTTGCCAATCATGACAGGTTGGGCTATCAGTGGAGTTGAATAAGTATTGCCTATAGGCCTACGACAACATAATAGCAAAGCGATCTTCACAGACACAAAAACACACATATACAGAATACTTGCCTAAAAAATAAAAGCGATTTGTTATAGCATTTAAAAAAAATCAATTATCTTCACAAAAAATAC
>JAMZAV010012245.1:0-19022 GCA_024449915.1 Sweltsa coloradensis
TCGGGAAACACTCCCGTAGGTGTAATTATTACTACAATTCAGAAATTAAAAAAGTTCGCCCCAACCGGGAATCGAACCACGGATCTACCGCATTCCAGACAGGCGTCTTAACCACTCTAGACCATCAGGACGGGTACATTTTGTTCTCTGAATTGTAGTTGCATATACATCTGAATGGATGGAACAGTACTGCAACGAATATCTGCTGCCTTTAAACTGACCACCAAACATTAATTAACTTATAATGTCATTATCTTTACGCAGGTATGAGCGAGGGTTTATTTCTCGATTTGGTTAGTCGGGAAACACTCCCGTAGGTGTAACTGTTATTATTTACTACAATTCAGAAATTAAAAGAGTCCGCCCCAACCTCAACCAACCAAGCCGTCCCAACCAACGCTCATACCTGCGTTAAGGTAATGACATTATAATTAATGTTTGGTGGTCAGTTCAAAGGCAGCAGATATTCGTTGCAGTATTGTTCCATCGATTCAGATGTATAATGCAACTACAATTCAGAGATCAAACTGTACCCGTCCTGATGGTCTAGTGGTTAAGACGCCTGTCTGGAATGCGGGAGATCCGTGGTTCGATTCCCGGTTGGGGCGGATTTTTTTAATTTCAGAATAGTAGTAAATAATAACAATTACACCTACGGGAGTGTTTCCCGACTAACCAAATCGAGAAATAAACCCTCGCTCATACCTGCGTAAAGGTAATGACATTATAAGTTAATTAATGTTTGGTGGTCAGTTCAAAGGCAGCAGATATTCGTTGCGGTACTGTTCCATCCATTTTGATGGATAACGCAACTACAATTCAGAGATTCTAATGTACCCGTCCTGATTGGTTAAGACGTCTGTCTGGAATGCGGGAGATCCGTGGTTCGATTCCCGGTTGGGGCGAACTTTTGTAATTTCTGAATTGTAGTAAATAATAGTGATCTTTGTTGAGCCGTTCACCAGGCGTCAACTTGCGAAATGAGAATGCTTGTCCATCAGTTCGATTCGCGGCCACTTGCCAGCGAGCTGTGACGTCACGTAAGGTTCCCTATTGGTAGAAAAAAATTAAAAGTCGGTCATAACATAAACAAAGCCATTTTTAAATCCACAGTTGCAAGTGGACTGAAAATTGATCGGCTATTTCATTTGAGAATTGCCAGGTTAAACTGGTCCATAACGACAGCCTTGAGCCTACTTCCCCGCCAGTTGAAAGGGCCACTTCAAAATACATTTTGAATTCTCTTTCGCGTGCTTCAAGAGGTTTTTAAAGCTCGCTTTGTACAGCGAATATGATTTTTACAGAACACCATACTATATGTCAGTGGATTGTGATGAAAACGTTGTAACGCCAGTGCTACGTATGTAAGATTGAACTTTGATCATATATACTTGAATACAGAGAGGTACAAACTGTGTGAGGGTATACAGAGCTGTGATACCGATATAAGTGGCGGAAGGAAAACAAATCTTACTATTGGTATTTTAAAGGCTTTATTCGGCCACTAGGCGAGATGCAAGCCATTGGACTGTGAACCACATATATACCCACCCTTATACCTAGTTCTTTACATAAAGCGCTTCACCTCACTATGCCTAAAGAAAGATTCTTACGAAATTGCAAGATGTTATTTGTATTTATTAGTCACAACGCACTCAAAAAATCATATTTATGTCAATTTGTGTAAACACAAATATATTTACCTACAAGTTTGCGATTAAAATAATTGATACACATAATAATTTGAGAAAAATTTATGAATTTCTTTATTTTTTTATATAATTATTATTATTAATTATTATTTATTTATCCCAGAACAGTTTTACAACCAGTAATACTAGGATATAATAAAAACAACATAACATCAACAACATAACAAACCTGAAACAGAAAATACACATAGGACCTACAGTTAATATAATATAAAACACATTTGCCCTACAACAAACAACACTTTTTCTTAAAAGTAAAAGTTGAGTCATTAAAAAGATCTAAATCAAAGTCATTTCTACTGCCTGAAAGGTTATTAAAATTGGTCAGCACTCTAGGCAAATAAGAGTATTTATACAAATCAATCCTAGCCTTAGGAGGATAAAATAAATAAGTATGTCTTGCCCTACGAACAGGCACATTAAAAGTAATGAACTGTAAAACATCTGGGCAATCGACCCCATTGGTTAAAACCTTTTTTAAAAACACGAGGTCAGCAGTCTGCCTCCTACCACAGAGCGACTGCAAGCGCAAGTCCACACATAATTGTTCATAATTCCTTCTGTGGTACACAAATGTAGGATCGCTATGATGTGACAACCATTTAACAAACCGCTGCTGGAGTCGCTCTAAACTGTCAATTTTTGTCTTGAGATGTGGTGACCAGATAATACTTGCATACTCCAACTGCGGCCGCACTAATCCTAAGTGTATACGTCTAATTGTATTTTAAAAAAGGCAAAGTGAAAATTTCGTTTAACAAAGCCGAGTAACTTGAAAGCTTGTAACAGAATAGTATGAATATGTTCATTAAACGAAAAATCAGACGTTAACAAAACATCTAGGTCATTTACACTAAACACCTCGTATTGACAGAATAATTGAAGTGAATTCGATTTTTCTTAGTCGTAAAAGTAATAACAAAACATTTTTAAAAATTTAAACTCAACTTCCAAGAAGAGCACCAGTCACATAACCTTACAAAAGCTTCTTGAAGCTGTAAACAGTCTTGCAAAGATCTTACTGCAGCATACAGTTTGATGTCATCAGCATACATAAGACATGGAGAAAAAACTCTACATGGGATATCATAAACAAAAATGTTGAACAGCAAAGGCCCCAAAATGGAGCCTTGAGGAACCCCTGACGTAACCTCTTCAGCCTGAGAACTCGCCCCATTGATGACAACTGTCTGCTTACGTCCCGTTAGGTAATTAGACAATAATTTAATAATTGAGCCAGATATGCCGAGATGTCCAAGCTTGTAGATAAGAAGTGAATGACTCACAGAATCGAAAGCTTTTGAAAAGTCGGCATAAAGAGCATCCACTTGTACACCCTGATCTAAATTTTCAGATATTGTGTTACAATAACCAACAAGATTGGTAACTGTTGATCGACTTGGCATAAATCCATGCTGACAATCTGGAATAAAAGGCTTAACATGAGAAAAAATAATACCATGCAAGAACATCTCAAATATTTTGGAAAAAATTGGAAGGAGCGAAATCGGCCTATAATTAGTGGCCCCATTCCTTTCACCACTTTTGAAAACCGGTGTGACATTTGCCCATTTCCACCTCTCCGGGAATGTACCTTCCGACAACATACGATTATACAGAATAGTTTAGTGAATGGCTAACTCAGCAGCACAAGCTTTAATTATAGCTACTGGAACATTATCACTCCCCGGGGATTTTCCATTCTTTAAGTTCCAAATAATTGATTTAACTTACATCCTCGTAATTGTCGCACTACCTAAACAGTTAGTTGAACCATCTAGTAGTAGCGGCGGAGGATTAGGTAACTCACTTCTAGGTTGGAAGACGGACTTGAAATGTTGTGAAAAAATATCACAAGCCTCAGTAGCATTCCTCGAGGTGGCTCCATTATAATGAACATTTAGAGGAACTCGACTTTTTCTACTTTTGTTACGGATAAAGTTCCATATACATATAGGATCAGAGTTTGAACTAAATTGCTGCTCAAAGCTGCTTAGGTACTCATTATATTTCACTTTCTTAAATTGAGCTCTTTTTACACTAAATTCAACGTATAAATATTATATTATAATATATATATATATATACAATATATATATATATATGGATTGTTGTAGGTTTTCGCGGCCCGTCATAGGATAAAAACAAGGATCTTGGGTAAAACCGCGTCGAAAATATATTTTCGTATATATTCGACGCGGTTTTACCCAAGATCCTTGTTTTTATCATATATATATATATATATATATGTTTTGAGGTAAAACTGCGTGTGATTATTTAATAAAATTGTATTTTATTTCCGACGTTTCACAAGGGTTTCACCTAGCTTTATCAAGGTTTAGAAACAAAAGCAAAATGGAATAACAAAGTACAAGATGACAATTAATACACAGCCATCTGGGTAAACAGATCTAGATGACAGTGAGTTGAGAGAGAGCCTCCAGATGTCAGCGGTGTAAGTTATCTCCTACTTCTTGTCACGGGACCTTCCCGGAGTTGGTCTAATATATATCTAATATATATATATATATATATATATATATGTTTAACCTTGGCTTTATAGTAGGCGACTATGACGCTGTTATGTTAAATGAAAAAAGTGACTACACCGGGGATCGAACCCGAGACCTTGGCTTTCCGGGCCCTGCTCTTACCAACTGAGCTATGCAGCCACCAATTTAAAGGCTGCATAATTCAGTTGGTAAGAGCATGGACCGGAAAGCCAAGGTCCCGGGTTCGATCCCCGGTGTAGTCACTTTTTTCATTTCTGTCTAAAGAACTAACATATATATAGACGAATACTTTCGTGGATAGACATTATGTTAACTTATTTTAGAAATAAATGTTTTCACGGTATATGCCACTCCTTGAGTTTAATTACTTCTCAACGTTTCGGAACTCAATTGGAATTCCTTTATCAAGAGATTTAATATTATTACAAAATGAAATTAGAAACAATAACAAAAGCAAACACACCAACAAAAAGAAAATAACAAAAGCAGGCCAACAAAAATAAATAGAAATAATTAAGAAATATGATACATTGAAGTGCTGAGAGGTCATGAACCATCCGGCCCTGTTCGCTTGTTGTTCTGGCTCCTAGTCCTTGTCTCCATTTGACGACCCGTTGTTGCTTGACCCGAAGCCGGACCGCTGACATTAGTGGAATGTCTACGCGTCTGCATGAGGCGATCTGCCCCCGCCGACATAGTTGCTCCCTCACGGTTCTCATTCAAAGTGGAAGAGGCGTCCCTAGTAGTCTGGCTTCGTGTCTGCCTGGGTTGACTAGTCTTGCATGGCTAGCTATTCTTAGTGATTGTATTGCGAGCACATATCGTTTGCTTGATCACATCTCTGAAAAATTATTTGATCTCTTCTCTACGTTGAGTCAAGAGTTACATAGCCTTCTGTTCGACAAGATTGATTATGTTACTAAAGCACGTTCTCTCAGAATGCGGAAGTTGTGACGGATCGACAAAAGGATAAATTTGACAGAAATTGTAACATTTCATATTTCACAACTAATAAATAATTAGTTTATTTATAATATCAGTCAGTATAAAACATTCATTCATGAACATTCAAGCATTCAAATAATCCGCGCGCAGTGTTTTAACAAATATCGATCACATTACCGACCTCAAGCAGTGCGCTTCTTTTACCGCCTTGAGATATTGACAAACTTTATCGACCACTCAGACAAGAGTTGCACACAATCATCAAGAATGTGAACTATTACACCACTGACAAAACAATGAACTTTATTTCTATTACCAACTGTCACAAACGTCATCATACTGCAACATGATTTGCCAAATTGAACCCTAAGTACTTCTAACTGCGACAACATCTAGAACGTTCTATATGACATCATCATGTGAAATCCTCCGGGAACATGCAATCTCATCGCAAACTTCGCGGACATTCGGCGAGATACTACTGGGGCGAGAGGATCGTCGGTTGTATCGTTGGATCATGGGCTAGGCTGGTTCCAGGCCTACAGGCCTACACAACTGGGGGATGGTTCCTTCTAGGTTCTTAACACCTCTGTTCGAACATCCACATTAAACAACGACAACAAACATTCTACATAATAATATTCTACGAGAACTACAGCTAGGCTACAGCAAGTAAGGAAAACGGTAGGCTTATTCTTCCTTGGGGAACACCCATTGTTCGAAACGTCTTCGATTCTACCTACATAAAAACTACATAAACAAACAACAACGGAACAGCTGGTAAAGTAAAACATTATCATTATTGTATCAGGATGGTTAGCTGGTCTTTAATTAAAGGTTATTGCATAGGCTATTAGAATACATACTTTATTATCTGGATCTGCTAGCGTGCTACATTTATACTTCTGGCTGACATCTCGTGCAGAAGATCAACTACAAGCAGTGGTACCAACCTAAGAGATACATTACTAATCTTATGAGTCTAAACCTAGAAGGCAGTGTGATTCAAATACTGCCACATCCCCTTTCTTTTAAGGAAAACAAATAAAGATAAATGCAAATGGTAAAATAAACATGGAGAAAATACCTTTAGAATATGTTGAATCAAACATACGTAACAAGCAAATATCTTAATAGCTTAAGGCTCATACACTAAGAGAATACACGTAATATTGAGTCTAATCTACTAAACTAAGATTTGTTTCAATTATTTATCAAACAATCTTTAGTCTTTATGGAGCTAGAGCCTATGGAACGTAATCTTGAAACTTCTTCGGAGGCACAATGGGTCGTCCTTTCCTGGAACAAGGTTGAGTAGAAGGTCCGGCATTATTCTGTTGGCGACTGCTCAAAAGAGTTGGGTCGGCAAGTCCCGTGTCGTCTTGTCCTCTACTTGAACGAGTTTCTTGGGATAATCCGGTACCATCTTGTTGATTATGGGATAGATGATCTCCTTGTGTTGAAGAAGTATCAGGTGCTATTGATTGATGTCGTGTTTCATAGTCCAATAGAAGTGATGGGGGTATAGCCTCTCTAGTTGGTCTTAGAAGCTTGCGGTTCTTGCGGTACAGGGTTCCGTTGATGTTTACGAGATATGAACGGGGCCCTATATGTTTGGTGACAGTGCCTAATTCCCATCTTCCGGACGGTGATTGTATACGAACGGATTGTCCTTCATCTAGGTCCAACATATCGACGGCTGTCCGATCGTAGTGTTGCTTTTGTTTTTCACGTCTGGCTTCAAGTTTCTGTGGTATATCTGGAATAACTTTTGGGATAAGCAGTTGGTTAGCAATCGGAAGTGGTGTTTGTGTACGTCTTGACATTAGCATTTGCACTGGACTGCACTGTGTATCTTGTTTTGGAATGTTACGTTGCTCCAAGATGGCTAACTGGAGATCGCTACTATCTTTAGAGGGTCTTCTTGACCAGATTCTTCGCTATCTTGACAGCAGCTTCGGCGTGACCATTTGCTTGGCTGTGATATGGTGACGAACGTAACGTGTTGGAATTTCCAAGTATTGCTGAAATGTTTGAATTCCAAGCTGGAGTACTGAGGGCCATTGTCTGATATCATAGTGCATGGTATCCCGTGAGTTGTGAAGTGTTTCTTCAAACATTTGATCACGGTATGACTTGTTGTGTCAGCTAGTTCATCAAGTTCCCAATAGGTGGAATAATGATCAACTGTTACTAAGTAGTGTTTGTTGCCAACTTGAAACAAATCAGTAGACACGATCGACCATGGTAAAGTAGGAACCGGGTATGATAGCAAAGTTTCCTTTTGCTGAGAAGGCGCTGCTTCCTGGCATTGGGTACAGCGTTCAACACGGTTGATGATATCTTCCTTCATACCAATCCAGAATACAGTCTCGCGAGCACGGCGCAAGCATGCTTCTTTACCTGCATGGCTTGAGTGTATTCTTTCAAGGATTTCTTTCTTCATTAACGGTGGAATTAGAACTTGGTTGCCCTTGTACACGATTCCTCCCTGAGCGACGAGTAGATCGCGGAACGTCCAGTAAGCATGAAGTGGCAACGGAAGATCTTTCTTGTCCTGCGGCCATCCTCGGTAAATGACTTCACGCAGGGCCTGCAGTATTGGATCTTGCTTCGTGGCTGCCTTGATCGTTTCGAGTCTTGTATCACTGACGTGTGTGTACTCATGGTTGCGTATCAGTGCAAGGTCTCGTAGTAACGCATCTTCTTTGACGTGATATACGTCATGTACGTCATGTTGCTCAGCGCACTTTACTGGTGGATCGAAAGGAGCTCGCGATAGGTAATCTGCAAGTAGCATATCTGCTCCTTCTTTGTATGTGATTTTGAGTTGAAAGCGTTGTAGTCGCATCATCATACGTTGTAGTCGTACCGGTGCAGCTAGAAGTGGTTTTCTTAGGATAGTCTCCAGAGGTTTGTGGTCAGTTTCTACTGTAATATTATTACAGCCAACCAGATATTGGGCAAACCTTTCGCAACCTACCACTATAGCCAACATTTCTCGTTCTATTTGCGCATAACGTTGCTCTGTGGCTGTCAATTTTCTGGAAGCGAAGGCTACGGGTTGTCCTTCCTGCATAAGAGCTGCTCCTAATCCTATGCTGCTGGCATCACACTGTATGACTGCTGGTTTGCTGGTATCGAAATATCGGAGTGTTGGAGCTGTTAAGATCTTGTTTCTTGTTAGCGTCCAAGCATCGTCTTCAGTCGATGTCCAGATCCATTCATCCTTAACTACGATCTGTCTTAGAGGTTCACAAATGTCAGTTAAATGAGGGATGAACTTACTCAGGTATGTGACAAACCCTAAGAAAGTTTGGACTTCTTTGACATTAGTCGGTTTTGGTGCATCACGGACTGCAGCCAATTTGACTGGATCAGCTTCAAGTCCTGCATTCGTAAGCAAATGCCCCATGTACGGAACACGTTTCTGTTTGTAACAGAATTTATTTCTGTTTAACTTAATATTCTTTTCTCTGCATCTGAGAAGTAGTTGTTTCAAATTTTGATCGTGGTCTTTACTTGCGGTTTCGAGATCGTCACCGCATCCATATACCAGAATATCGTCTGCGATGATTTCTACACCTTTCAAACCATCAAGCGCTTCGTGAAGTCGTCTTTGAAATTCTTCACTAGCTGTGGCAATACCAAAGGGTAGACGAATCCACCTGTAACGACCTTGATTCGTCCAGAACGTTGTTAAACTGCTACTCTCTTCATCCAATTCTACATGCCAGTACGCATCTTTAACGTCTACCACCGAGAATATCTTTGCTTTCGCCAACTCAGGTAAGACTTCTTCTAGCTTGTTCATCGGATACCTTGGCCTATCTAAAGCTACGTTGAGTTCCGGTGGATCTAAGCATAGTCGAATCTTCTTACCTTTCCGAGCTACCACAGTATTGTGTGTCCAAGGAGTAGGATCATGCACCTTTTTTATAACTCCCCTCTCCTCAAGTTGGTTTAAGTAAGATTTTAATTCTTCCCTAATGGCTACTGGTATGCGTCGTGGTTTGTGTTGAATAGGTTGTGCATCCGAGTCTACCTTTAAGTGACACTTACCGGGCAATTTACCAAGACCTGTGAATACATCTTGATATTCGTTAGTTATTTGATCGAATTCATTGTCGTGACCTTTTACTGCATGAAGATCTGCAAGTATTTTAACAAGATTCAATCGCATGCTAGTATCACCTGACAGCAGAGTAGTGTAATTACCTTCAACTATCTGAAATGTTGCCGAACATTTATTATTCTTATATTTACAATCAATCTGTGCTTGGCCTAATGGTTTTAATATTTCCCCACTATAAGTCCTCAGTTTGACGGAACTAGGTTCAAGCGATTTGCAGTCATTTTGCACAAGTTGCTTGAATTTCACTGAACCCATGACATTGCAGTCAGCGCCTGTGTCTATCTGAGCTTCGATGACATCATTCTTGCCAGCCACACTGACTTTGATGTGTGTAATCATGGCCTTGACATAATGTACATCATAACCTATAGAGCTCACCTGATATAGTGATTCATCTGAGTCTGTACCATGTGCATTCGTATTCTGCGATACAGCATTTAATTTTTTCTTACCTTTAGGCTGTAGTTGATCAGTACCTTGTTTGCTCCGGCACACATTTGAAAAATGATTTTCCTTGTGGCAAATATTGCATTTTTTGCCAAATGCAGGGCAGCTTTTCCGCACGCGTTTATGTTGACGCCCACAGTATTAACATGTTTTAGTTACCTTCGGGGTCGACTTATGATGAGACTTTCCCTGTTTAGACAGTTTGTTTACTACTTGGCTTGATGAGTTGTCAAGTTGCTGTATCTGTCGTTCTGTAATTTCCTCTGACCTACACATTTCTATAGCTTTGTCTAGGGTTAGGTTGACTTCAGTTAGTAAACGGCGGCGCGTTCTAGCTTCTCGGATCCCTAGCACTATCTTGTCCCGTATCATGTCCTCAGTCATAGGACCATAGGAACATGTAGCTACTAGTTTCCTAAGCCTATTGACAAATGCATCAACTGACTCACCATCTTCCTGGCCAGCAGAATGAAAAACATATCTTTCATAGATTATGTTCACTTTTGGAAGAAAATATGCATCAAGGTGTGATATAATTGACTCAACTGTAGCTTTGTCAGCATCAGACAATGCTAAGTTTTGAAAGATTTGGAAGCAATCTTTTCCAACCGCAGTCAAAAATGTAGCCACTTGTTTTGCATGAGATTTTAGATTTAGCTCGCTTGCAATGACATAGTTGCTCCACTGAGCCTTAAAGAAAGACCAATTCTCTACCACATTTTCGCCAATGATAACAGCAGAAGGGACTGGAAGACTTACCATGTTGTAAGCTTGTATGGCTGGTCCTTGTATAGGCCTAGCTGGGTTTGCGGCGTCCATCTTCAGATAGAGACTACACACTAGGCCTGCTTCGAAAAGCGTCTAGAACATCGAATTGCGTATATGTGAGCCTAGCCTAGGCTTAGGCCTAGTGCACCCATGGTTGTATTCATTCATACAGCGAGAATTTCATGAGTTGAAACCATGTAACAACATCCATAACTTCTGAACACCATGTATCAGGATGGTTAGCTGGTCTTTAATTAAAGGCTATTGCATAGGCTATTAGAATACATACTTTATTATCTGGATCTGCTAGCGTGCTACATTTTACTTCTGGCTGACATCTCGTGCAGAAGATCAATACAAGCAGTGGTACCAACCTTAAAGATACATTACTAATCTTATGAGTCTAAACCTAAAGGCGTGTGATTCAAATACTGCCACAAATTTTTATTATTGCAACAACGCCAAACAACTTTGAAACCGTGTGAATTGGACAGGCAATTTAGCCTAGGCTAACACTTACGTCACACATACCGATTTCTACTACGCAAACCAAAAACCCTTTACTTTTTAATATTCAAAACTGACTCTTTTAAGGGCCTAAGGCCAATGAACATTGAAAAACTTGAATTTATAAACTTGTAAAACTTAAGCCTAAAGGGCATCTAAACTTGAAAGGGTATATTTCTTTGTATTGTATTTTGTGACCGTTCTATTCTTTTGCATAACTTGTATTTGTGTTATTCTTATATAGCTTGTCAATTTAAATTTAGTGTAACCCTTCATTGTATTTGCTCCTGCTCACTCACATTGCATTTTCCCAATTATTGACATTTAGATCAACTCTGCTCTACTGACTGACAGCCGTGGGGACTCTGTAAGTCTTTTTTCTTGATATTTCTTTGTATTTTGTATTTTGTATGGGTGGAGTTAAAGCGGTAGTTTAACAGACTACAAAGTCAAAATAGGCCCACAACAACGGAAGCTTGTCTGCGTTTGGATCCAGATAAAGTTGAAATTAATATATATCTTCTTTTGTACTAAATTATGCTACTCGTAGGGATTAACAAAAGGCCTTAACTTTTAAATTAGCCCAAAGACTACCTATAGAAATAATTGTGTGTGTGTAGAGACAGCGATTAAAGGAATTGTCTCGGTTTGCATAACAAACTCCTCAGAAGGTGCCTTGATTCAATTCAAGAACAATACAACAAAATCCAGGTCGCTGAGACTTATGGAACTCAAATAATCACGCTTTTACTAAAGCCCTGCACAGCGCGTAGGCCGCCTATGGTGATGTCACCGCAGGGCTACCTGCTAGGCTGGCTCCAGCCGAGGAAGGCCTCGCTCAAGCTCGCTGCCGTGCTGTAAGCGGCCGCTTATGGCGAATTTCCTAGGGGTGGCATTGCCGCCCTGACATTTCTAATAACCGATTTTACATGTTGAAAGAACAAGATAAATACCACTGTTTCTGAATGTTCTGAATGTGTTTGTGTTGGTAGGTCTTGTTGCACGGAAAAATACACAGGGCGATGTCATCAAAGTCAGGACATATTTAGCTAGTTTCCTTCCGACTGCCATGTTCTTGCATACTACACATCTACGCGACGGGTGTTGCTCATTGCCAGTAGGAGGAATCATCTCAACGAAATGACGTCCTTGCAAACAAAGCGGTGACGGCACCGTCTTTCTGCAGTGTGCCATTCAGACGGGACATGATGTAGTTGTTCCAGGAGTTCCGCAGTTACCGTTTCTTGGAACTCAAAATAACTAGTCTTTTCAGGGCGAAGGCAGCGCCAGTCGATATATTGGTGACATTTTTTGTACAAGTTAAAACAGCTTCTTCAATATTGGTCCCGGATATTGGGTGAAACTTTCAACAAACTCGGTATACATAAATTAAGCTATTTTTTATAACGTGAAATCAAACATTTTGTTCAAAGTACGTTTGTATATTGGGAAAAGACTTACAATTTCTCAAGTAATTTGAATTAAAATGTTACCAAAATCGATTCAAAGATTTGACAATTGCGCAACGAACACACACACATACAGATACTAAGTCATACACATATTAATAACGTTTATCTACTTACAAAGTAAACTGTTAGGATAATGTTATAACCTCTATTAAGTTGTAACTGAAAAATATTATTATGGCACTATGTGCGAGTCCAGGTTTTTGAGTTCGAGTCGAGTCCGAAACGAGTACTTAAAATAACTCGAGTATCGAGTCCAAATTCGAGTCCGAGTACTTCGTTTAATTTTTATATCACTATTTTGCTTTTGACTATATTTATTATTTACAATATATACAATATTAATTTTATTTATTGATGTTCGTCTAAATGTAGGCACCAAACGTGAAGACAGAGTAACATCTAATTCATTTAAAAATGTAACTTCTCTCTAAATCATTTTAATGATGATCAAGCATCAAGCACAAATATTAGGGCTAGGCTATGACATTCAGTAAGTGATATTACATGAAAATGTCGAAACAAACATAATAGTGACGAAATTTTATTATTTATGCCCAAAAATAGTACAAAACTTCCAAAATGAATAAAAATTTGTATCAAAAGACTCAGGTCACTATTATGGCTAAGTAGTCAGCATTGGTAAGGTAGCGCTAAAAATATATAGGCATAACGATTTTTACGTTTTCACACACGTGCGCGACCCGGCACCTCCACCAAAATCATTAATAATACTCGCACACCCCTAGAGAAAATTAATTATCTTCTTGGAAGTGGAAGAACCTTAATTGTCTCTACTATTAGTATAAATCAGAGGAGTGTACTTTTTTTCAAGTAAAACATTATCCTTCCATGCACAGTATAGTTAAGAAAACACCAGGACACTTTCTCCACAAAATTGCAAACTGGTACAAATACGTCATTTTAATGAGTCTCTCAGGACACCGGTACAAGTGTTCTGAAAACGTTACTGTACCGGTCAAACCGGTACGTCTGGTCACCTTATACTTATGCTGAGCTGCAGAAGGTGTTAAGTATTTAGTATACCCTGCTTCTACATAAAGACAGTCGAACGCGAACGCATCTCTAGAAACAATTTATTTTTATGATAAACAATTTGAAACGAGCAAGTTGCCTTCATGAGCAGACTGTTCGATTGAAAGACTGCCTCATATATATAATAACATTTTCATTGTGCCAGCCGCCATAGTAAATATTAATGTAAAATACATCCTTGGACATAAACAATATAATTAACCCATATTGGTCATTGAAACTAAAATACAAAATAAAAAGTATAATTAAAAATTAGCATAAGTTCCATTTTAACCATTTCAATATAACATCGCACTAGTACATAATATTAATGTTGAGGGTAAAAGCCATTTAAAAAAAGGAATTTAACTACCCGCCTCTTACTACATTTTCTAAGTTTTTTTTTAAAACGAACATACTTCATACTGCAACGATTTCGGCGCCTTGAACTGACCAACTTAACATTATTTATAATGTCATTACCTAATGCTGGTATGAGAAAAGGTATATTTCTCAAAATTTGGGGATTATTTTTAGAAAATGAACCAAAAATTGCACCAAAATAACAAAATACAAAATTCCAAAACTTGAAAATTATGTGTTTTTATTTGTTATTCTTCAAAGTTTTTCACGAAAAAAAAAAGAATTCTTTACAATATCCCCACCATTGATGCCAGAAACCGACAAAAATTTCAGACTTTGATCTTCGTCCGCCATCTTGTAAAAAAATATTTAGTATTATTTACGGCAAATACAATGGTAGAACATTCCATGAATTACGGTGCTTCACTAATATTGGCCTATTATGACAATCAATAACGCTAAATGCATATGGTTTGATGCAATATGGAGTAGATGCATAGACCTTTATAACGGTGTATTTGGTATTTCGATAGCTACAATATCGTGGTCTCCGTTATTTGATAAGTTTCACGAACCATTCCGTTAAACATTGGAAAGATCGCATTTTCTTATTAATTACCGGTAATACCATAATAAAGATATGTGCCGTTTTTCTCAAATGAAATTATAATATACTTCAATAGTAAGCCTTCCTCAATATTTCTACACTAACCGCATTGACTTTAAGTAAACCTATTCCAATTTAATGCACTATTTACCTATATCGGTACCCCGAAAATAACACTTCCTTATACCTAGTTAGTGCCGCGGGAGCTGCACCGAAACTCGGGGAATAATAAAAACGATGCTATGAAGTTCACGTTCCAGAGTTCGACCAGCGACAATGTTTTAGCCAAAGAATCAGGCTAAATAACAATGCAAATATTTTTTTTGTATATCAACAAAAATGCATTTAAAATTGAACTAAAGTGCGGTAAATCTTTTTACTGTAATTTTTGACACTTTTTATTAATTTGCGACTCTTAAAATACAATATTTTGATATTTTGTTTCCAAATTCTAATAGATGTTGTTAATTCACAACTTTACTGACGAATTTCAAGACTCTAACCCATAAAATGCCAAAGATACAGATATTTAAGTGTGTTTTAGTTTTTTTTCACAAGTTTGCGTTTGTCTTTTGTTTTGACCAACTTCCGGTGAACTAATTTTGGCCTACTTTATTATTATTATTATTTATTTTCAACATGATTGAATTACAGTAATACAAGCACATTGCTGGTGGCAAGAGTAGAGCAAGGCCCCATAACAACATGTGCCTTACCACCAGTATACGGTATACCAGTATATGGTATACTGGAGATGTGTCATAGTGTTGAAAACATATTCTGAAATTTGTAGCCTGTTGTGCGAAAAATAAACAAAAAAAATCCAAGCTCGGCTGATAATCTTCTAATAAGTGGGGAGTATAGCTATACCACTCTCCGCCCTCGTGTCGTTTTATCTGTCCAGTAGTGGCGTATGAACCGGGGGTGGGGGTGGGGGGCAACATATTTAACTTTACGTGAATTTTAAAAGTTTTTAAATCCGAGTGCAGGAAGTTTAGTTTAAGTTTTTGAGGTATAAATTTAAGTTATTTCAAAAATGAATTTATTATTGTGCAAAACTTTCTTTTATACGTTATATGTTTTAGTTAGGCAATCAATAATTGACATTTTTATATGTCCAAAATCAACTTAGTGTATATGCTTCATAAACAAAATTGAAATCCCTTGACTTGCCATTTTTCAGTTAAAACATGACGAAATAACTGTAGTATGGTGTAATTTATTTTTTCAAATATAGTTTACCTTTAAATAATTTTTGGATGACACCACCCATACAGCATTCAATATCTATAGGATGTCCAAATTAAGTGCAGAATGTCTGTAGAATGTTATGTCAATTCTCAACTTAATTTCGCAGTCTATACAATATTTGAATTTAACTTATTTTTAGCAAAATTAATTGTAGTTACGTGAGAATATTCTTTAGATATCAGTATGATGTTTGTTTATAACTTGCAATACCTCAAATTTGTATATATTTTTCTAATGTCCATGACACGTCCTCAAGTTATTTAAATGTGACAGTAAAGTAACGTGGATGATTAAATATCTATATAATGTTTGTTTTTTACAATTCTTGTAAGTTTGTAATATTTTTTAAACATTGGCGGTTACGTGACGTCATTCACAGCATTCTTTAATACGTAAGTGGTAAAGTTCCCGCCGTGTCGCGTTCACAAGCGGTGGGCTGCGCTCACGGTGGTGACTGTGAAGAGTGATCTAGAGTCACGTACAAGCCTTCAAGTTTCAACACGTCGACGGCGTCGTCTTTCTGGCTTCAGTTGTGCTTCAGTTATCATCCTAAATCTTGGAAAGTCTAGGTAAGTTGTGTAAGATGAGGTAAGCCAATGCCAAAGTCGAGAAAAACACTAAGCGAATTAAGTACTCGCCAATTCAATAGAATCTTACAAAGGACGTCAAAAGAATTGTCTGCATGTTTTGACAAAGACGCGAACTGTTTGGCGCCTAGGCCTAGCACTAGTTCGTATCAAAGTCCTAGCCCTAGGCCGACGAGCCCTAGGCCTAGCTATCAACATCAAGATAATGACTTAGGCCTAAATAGCCCAGGTTCTGCCTGTCCGCGGTCAGATAGTGTGTTTGAGCCTAGGCCTAGCCTTGGTCCAGGGTCAAGGCCTCCTACGCCATGTCCTTCTTTCGAAGACCAAGGGTTGGACCTAGGCCTAGGCTTAGGCCTAGGCTTAGGCCTAGGCCTAGAAGAAACTCAGGAGGTCCATAGCCCTAGGCCTACAGATTTCTCTGGCTGTGATCTTGCTGCATGGGCCTTATCCTATAATGTTCCACTAAATGCATTAGGGGGACTATTAAGCATTTTAAGACAACATCCATGCCATCAAAACCTACCAAAAGATGCACGAACACTTATGGCCACACCAACAATAACAGAGCTACATGATATGGCCCCCGGGCATTATTACCATTTGGGCTTAAGTTATGGGGAACTCTACTAGTTTGACGGAATTGCTATTTTTTATAATTTTTTTTTTTTTTTTTCCAAAACATCAATATTTTATAGGAAACACAAACTAAATGCGCGGAAACAAATTTCAAAGAATATTTACAATTAAAAAATTAAGTTTTCTCTAGGCCTACGTAACAACTCACAACAGACCAGGGCCACGCCCCGCCCACACTGTGTGAAGTTGACTCCGGTTAGCGAGGAGCGACGCGGCCTAGGCCTATTCCTACCGTGCTGAGATGTTTACTCACTGCGAGTAACCTTACAAGAACATAATAAAAAAATCCAAAATAGAATCATCACGTTTTTACTGTTATAGTAACAAAAAAAACTTCAAAACCTTTAACGTCGCTATTTTAAACGAAAATCCTATTGTAATAAAAGTCCTTTTTTTTAAATAACGACGTTAAAGGTTTTGTTTGTGGAGTATTTTTGCGAAAAGGGATGGTAGGCCTCAACATAACATGGCTGACCGACAAGTGACTAGTGAAATGTGCGAGTGTTTGAGTACAATCTGTGAGCAATTCAAGCAAACTAAAAGTGATCAAATAAATCCAAAAGGTACTTTCCGCGCCAAATAAATACATTATTATATTCATTTACAAAAACGATAATAAATTTAATGTAACAAACAACATAACATAGCGTACCATGAAGTGACAGTGACATGTGCGAGTGTTGTGTAGGGCTCAGGGGTAGGGATTGCGTGTGTTATTCAATCAAACTAAAAGTGATTAAATAAGTCCAGAAACTACTTTCCGCGCCCAAAAACCAAGTAAACACATAATAATATTCAATTAGAAAAAGGAAAATCATAAATTTAATGTAAAATAACATTCCCGTCAAATTAAGATTATACCCCAAAAATTATTAATGTTATTGAATCTATTGATTTAAATAAGTGTTCACTTCGTGATTTAGATTTGCTGGTTGGTATTGATGGGTTGCCAATCTCTACTAGTTCCTCAAGTCAACTGTGGCCGATTTTATGCCACGTTTCTTCATTTCCAGAATCGGAAGTGTTCCCTATTGGCATTTTTCATGGATATGCTAAGCCATCTGATGCTAATGTGTTTTTAAAACGCTTTGTGGATGAAGTTAATGACTTGATTTCCCATGGTATACAATTTAAAAGTGAACACTTTAATGTAAAAATGCATGCCTTGATATGCGATGCACCAGCTAAGTCCTTTGTATGTCAAACTAAAGGCCATTCGGGAAGAAGTTCATGTACTAAGTGTATGGTAGAAGGAGAATATATTGAGAACAGAGTTTGCTTTTCACAACTTGATGCACATGCAAGAACTCATGCAGATTTCATAAATCACATTGATGATAACTATCATGTAGGCACAACATGTTTAGAAAACATACATGATTTTGATATGGTTAAAAGCATACCATTGGACTATATGCACTTGATATGCTTGGGTGTCACCCGTAAACTTGTACGAGACTTGTGGATAAATGGCAAGGTCCCCTACAAGTTGTCAAGTCATAATGTTCATGAGGCTTCAAGTATTTTACTGTCTTTCAAAGAATATATCCCAGTCGAGTTTGCTCGCAAGCCCCGAACGTTAGTTGAAATAAGTCGATTTAAAGCAACCGAACCGAACTTAGGCAGTTGCTACTATACACAGGTCCTTTGGTTTTTAGAAAATCTTTTAACAACAGCATAAATGATCCCAGGTACATTAACTTTATGGTGTTGCATGTAGCAACAAGAATCTTAGCAAGTGTTGAATATCATGAAGTGCATAGTTCCTATGCACAGGATCTTTTTAAAAACTTTGTCGAAAACTTTGGTAAAATTTACGGTGAGCACCGTATCTCTCATAACATTCATGGGCTGATACATATTGTTGACGACGTTAAAAAATATGGCCCACTCGACAATTTCAGTGCCTTTAAATTTGAGAATTATATGCAGCCACTAAAGAAACACATAAGAAAGGCTGAAAAACCATTACAACAAATTGTAAGACGCCTAGTTGAAATTCACAGTGTCTCTAGTAATTCCTAAGCATGCTACAACTACAAGTGAT